>JAVQJL010045450.1:0-11032 GCA_036024295.1 Nannoperca obscura | reverse complement strand
AACTAGCAATATCATTCCACTATGGTATTGTGCATTTATGCTATATTTATAGAAACAATTTGTCATTTAAGTGCTATTGTATTCCTGGAACAAATGAGTCTTTAGTCTTTTCTTGAAAAGTTATCAGGGACGTAGGTCTCTACCACCCCAAACATAACACAAGGGTTAATGAGCAAAGGTTATAAAAGGGTTAGTCTGGATATTATCTTGTAAGCACTGTCAAAGACATGCCAACAATTTACAGTTTACACAATACAACAGAGGCGTACACACAGAAGCATTTACAGACAATTAATTTGTCTCCCCATATATAATTCAGCACCCAATACATTACATAAAGGCATTTAGCAGATGCTTTTATCCAAAGCGATTTCCAAATCAGGAGCAACTGGGGGTTCAGTGTCTTGTTCAAGGACACTTCGGCACATGGACAGGAGGAGCCAACAGCACAAATATTCAGTAGTGCATGGTCCAGGAAACTGTGACGTATAATCAACAAACAAAATACCCCAAAATAGTTCTGTAATAAAAATCTTACTTAAGTAAAAGTACAGTAGCAAGTATTAGCTACTAGAGTGTTGTACTTATCTAACATATATCATAAGAATATTATTACGTATTCATTAATGTGTCAGCAGCATTTTAATGTATGGATATGGCTAATTTTGACAACTTTATACACTGTTGGGTAGTTTAATCTATAATAATGCAGGTTTTTTAAACTGATAAATATTTAACATAACATAAACATTTGACTTGAAAACTGTAGCAGTCTAATAAATATAGTGGAGTAACGATGGGCCAATATTTCCCTCTAAAATGCAGTGAGTATAAAGCAACATACAATGGAAATAATTGAGCAAAGTACAAGTACGTCAAGTTATACTATACAAGGCTAATCTAAGAACATATTGTTTTTGTGAAGCCCTCACATTTGTAACTAATTCACTGGATTTCCTTCATTTAAAAGAACCTTTAATATGGGCATGTATATGTAATCTGACGTAGCTGCAGATTGTCTGTTTGATTGGTTTATGAATATCTGCTAATGTTGTTTGTCTATGTCTGTAACCTTATGCAATACCATACATTTCTCTTTGGAGCTGAAACACTGGCAGCACGACTCTTCACCCACATACAGTAGTGGAGGGTCACATTTGAATCCCCTGATGGGAAAATGCTTGTGTTTCGTCGTGGCTGGTTTAGTTAACTTGTGTTGTATTCTGTTAGTGTGTTGGTGTATTCTGTTCCTCTGTTTTATTTTCTAAGTCAGCCTTTCTTGTCTCCCGAGTTCCTCCCTCTTGTGTTATTGATTACTCGCATTTGCTCCCCTGCATGCACCTGTCTCTGATTTTGTCATCAGCCCTTGTCTGTATATACCGGTCCCCTGTCGTAGGTCTTTGTTGGTTCATTGTCAGTTCTCCCGGCTGTCTGAGTATCATTCCCTGGTTCCTGCCTGTAGGTTTTTGTGTTAAATAAACTTTGGATCTGCTGGAACCTCCTCGTCTGTCTGCACTTGGGTCCCTTCCTGACTACAAACCGTGACAACTTGTTTTGCATAACAAATTTGACCTCCTACTCTACTCACTGAGTGTAGCTTATCTGTATTGGTTTTCCTTGATTAGAAGCAGATAATAACACAGTGAAGTTATACAAGGACGTGGAATGTTTTGTAACTGATGCACCAACAACATTAGTGAAATTAAACTGACCACTGCTGTGAGTTTTATGATAATTTTATATATTACAAGACCAAGTCAGGTGTAAGTAATGACCACCTCAATTTGTTGAAAGAATATTGGCACAAAGGTATAAGGTATACTTCAAATTTCCATTCAAAAACTCCAAATCGGGAATTAACATAAAATATGATGTAATATTAACATTCTATTTCCCTCCTGGACAAAGATTAACTCTGCGTCAATATTTTGGGCCATTTCAAGGACAGTCACCTCATTACACAAACACGTGTTTGATTAGATATAAATAAAAGAAATTTGGAAAAGTAAATGTTGCTGACTGTATTCATTTTTCCACACGTACCTTTACGATAATGCCCCAACAAACACACATCATATCAATGCCTTAGCTTTTTTATTTGCTTTTGCCAAAATAGATTTTGTTTCCAAATCAAAGTTTTGTAACTCAGGGTGAGTTTAAACTGGCTGTTGCAACATCTGCTGGTTATTGAACTGACTGAATAAACACTGAAGCAGGATAAGTCTAAACTGCTGTGTTCTTACCACTCAGATAAATCACCTAAGATGGTATTATGGTAAAATGTTTGTCTGAGCTAGTGTTGCTGCTGGATCTTTGAAGTTACTGCCACGTGACAAGGTAAATGTAATTATTTTATTAAGTATGAGTTTCAGTTTGTTTTCACATGCAAAACATATATGTCACTGTCAGCACATGAATAAGAAAACATTAGGATCTTTGGCACATTTTCTATTTAGGCCACTTGTTTTTTTATCTGGGTAAAGACACGAGCACGCCATATTTTCCTTCTACTAATTTTGAAACAAGGTAGGAAGCCGTGAGAAAAAAAGCATCTGTTTAACCTCCACGCTGGGTCTGTCATTGGTGCAGGAGAGAGAGAGAATTAGTATAAATACTGCCGGTGGGGCAGCAGGTGAGTATCCTTTTCTTGCTCTTCGAGGGAAAGCATGAAGATCTTCATTCTGGTGGCTCTGTTTGGGCTCGGCCTCGCCCAGCACAACCCCCACACCAAACACGGCAGGACCACCATCGTCCACCTGTTTGAGTGGCGCTGGGCTGACATCGCTGCAGAGTGTGAGCGCTTCTTGGGTCCCAATGGCTATGGTGGAGTTCAGGTATGTGAGGCTGGATGGCTTCTAGAGAAGAAGGATATGATGCCTTCTTTTTTTATTTTAAAATAAGGTCAATCAATAAATAATCAAGCTAGATGTCAAAGATGCACACGGCACATTTGGCACACACGTGGCTACAAAGGGCAGTGAAAAGCTGTTAAAATATATAATGTCAACATGTAGACATAATTTATTGTGTCATAAACATAACCATAGAGTACATCCCCTGCAGCTTGTGAACACTTTATACTAATGATATCAAATGGATCAGATAAGTAAACTATCAACAGGTAACTTTCTTCTTTTTAAATTGTACTATTACATTTAGGTTCATCAGTTTCTGATTATGAAGAATGGCTCATATCAAATAAAAAAACCTTTTGTTTGGAAAAAAAAAAGGAAATCCATGCTAGTGGGAAGGTGATGATCCCCTGTGTAGGCTGTTATAAAATACCAAAAAGGAATTCACATCTTGCCATATAATAAACAGCCTTTTAGAGTGGCTCAACAGTCTCTCTTTATCCTCTGTCTCTTCCTTGTCATTTAAATTTAAAGGGGAAATCCAATGATTCAGTATTGCACTTCCATGAAGTTGGAGCATTGAGACAGGTGTTAAAAAGAATGGTACAAATAAAAGCATCAACAACAGAGATGTTCTGACTTTTAGTATGGGTTAAGCTCCAAAAATATTGCATCTTATTTCCCATAATGCATTTCTTTATATATATATATATATATATATATATATATATATATATATATATATAGCATCTCTTATCAGACCTCCCTGCCTCCTCAATGCCTACTTATTTCAAACCATACCTCTAGGCTTTTTGTTAACACGTTATGTCTCAAACTCAAGGCAGTTTTTCAAACATTACAAAGCTCCTCCAGAGCGACACTATACACACAACTGTTTTCCCAGTCTGAGTAGTACTCCTCATGATGATTAAACTGAACTTCATGTGTAAAATAGCTGGAGTGCCCCTTTAATAACTTCAGTATATTTAACAACAATCTTCTGTTTGCAGACAATTGTGCTAAAAGTGATTATTACTGTAATGTTTTCCCTCTGTGTTGCTCAGATCTCCCCTCCAAACGAGCACATTGTGCTGAGCGATCCCTGGAGGCCCTGGTGGCAGAGATACCAGCCAATCAGCTACAACTTTTGCTCCAGATCTGGCAGTGAGACCGAGCTGAAAGACATGATCACCAGATGCAACAACGTTGGGGTAAACTACATCACAACAGTAATTTAGTGAAAGGCATGAGGAACAATGTTCTTCTGTGTTTGACAGCACCTCGTAAATCTACAGCCTTGTACAAGACAACAAATGCTCACCAGATAGATTACACAACACTTGACGTTTTATCCATCATCATTTAAATGTTTTTTAACAACAGGCACCTGGCAATTTAGAACAAAAGACAGTTTTGAACAGAAACATTGTCATGAATTAATGGCTCTGTCTTGAGGAACGATCATTCACATTTAAACTTTAGACATTCAGTTTTTTTGTTTACAATAATATGCTTCAGTTCCTGGACCCCCCAACATTACAGTAAACCAATAGTGAGCGGTTTGACCTGAGAATGAACTTGAGCAAAAGTGAAGAGGGATGTGAAGGAGGTGTTGATTAGTTGTGTTGTGCGCCTACACTCCTGCATCTACCCCACAGGTTAACATCTATGTGGACGCTGTCATCAACCACATGTGCGGTGCCGGCGGTGGAGAGGGAACCCACTCTTCATGTGGAAGCTGGTTCAGTGCCAGCAAGAAGGACTTCCCAAGTGTTCCCTATTCCGTGTGGGACTTCAATGACAACAAGTGCAAGACTGGCAGTGGCAATATTGAGAACTATGGCGATGCCAATCAGGTAATGAATGTCACTCAGAAACACTGATAGAACAGTAGTGTAATTTTTATGGCCATTTTACTTTTCAGAGTACTTTTTCACTCCATTCAAGGAAAATACAATCAACTGTTTAGTCAGAAGATTCCACATTGACCCTCTGTTTGACTTGGTGGAGTTGATGTAAATCCTTTTTTGCTGCTCCAGGTGCGTAACTGTCGTCTGGTAAGTCTGTTGGACCTCGCCCTGGAGAAAGATTATGTCAGGGGCAAAGTGACCGACTTCTTGAACAAGCTGATTGACATGGGTGTGGCTGGATTCAGAGTGGATGCCTGCAAACACATGTGGCCCGGTGACTTGGCTGCCATCTACGGTCGTCTGCACAACCTCAGCACCAAGTGGTTCCCTGGTGGCTCCAAACCCTTCATCTTCCAGGAGGTAAGATTTTCAAAAATGCTTTTTTTATATAAGTGTTTCTTAATTTCAACATTGAAATGGTAAAGTCCGCAAAACAGAAGATAAATTATCGCCAGCAGACAACCATCATCTTCCATTAAAACCTGCTGTAGCATTATGAACATATACTGTGGATATATACGTCACCATGTTGAGTAAGTGGCTTCAACTATATTTGGTAGTTATGTGTTTTACTGGTATATTTTGGTGAACCATATAGGTTGGATGAACCTATTTGAAAACATTTAGCTGGCAACAACTCCTGCCAGTAAAACTGACTTGCATGGTTGGGCCTGCCCCAGCTGTATTCTACTTGCAAGCATGTGAGTGAATGAGTAACGACCTCTCACATGACCGTTATTTATAACTGATAGTGATAGTGCAAAACAGTCTGTCAGTAGACCACTGGGAAAATGAGCACAGAAATCAAGATGGCAAACACATGCATAATGGGAGCAGGTGTAGATATTCAAAAAGACATTCCAGTAGTTGACAAGAGCCTGCATAAATACAAGTGCTCTAATATACTGTTAAAGGATGAAACTGAAGGTGCTAAGCTCCAAAAACAAAGGTAGTAGACTGCAAAAACATTTTGTGATCTCATAAACAAGTGATCTCTGTCTTCACCAACAGCATGAATGTGTAACAGTGGAAACTTGGTTCTTGTTCCTGCTGAATCAAAAAAGCTTATTAAAATAAGTTTTGTCAGTCCACAAACTGACACAGTGCAGTTAATCTAAACCATATATACTTTGAATTGTATGGATGAAGTGAAATATGTGTTGATTTCTTCCTAGGTTATTGATCTGGGAGGTGAGCCCATTTCAACCAGAGATTACTTGAATCTAGGAAGGGTCACTGAATTCAAATATGGTGCCAAACTGGGAAATGTCTTCAGAAAATGGAATGGAGAGAAGCTGCTTTACACCAAGTATGTGTGTTTGTGTTGGTGTTTTTAAATCACACAATAAACGGATATATTAAAATATTAGCTGCAATCCCATTTGCTACATACATTGCTGGATTGGACAAATGGTGTCTTAATTGTGTTTCTAGTGACAAAGTGTTTCACAACATTATCCATGAATTATCACTGACTACAACTGGTGCATATTGGAGTTTCTGAATTCAATATTTTGATTTAAAATTTGGATGTTTTAGAAGATTACGCCTCATTGATAAAATTGTATTCTTGTTTGCAGGAACTGGGGAGAGGGATGGGGTTTCATGTCCAGCGGTAATGCTGTCGTCTTTGTTGACAACCACGACAACCAGAGAGGCCACGGAGCTGGTGGTGCAGCTATTCTTACCTTCTGGGATTCCAGGCTCTACAAAATGGCTGTCGGATACATGCTGGCCCACCCATATGGTGTAACCAGGGTGATGTCAAGCTACAAGTGGGACCGCCACTTTGTCAATGGAAAGGTAGATTCTCTTATAAGTAGGAATGATGATAAAATGCAATGTATAGTGTGTGTTTAGAACTATTATTTTTGTTAAAGACATTTATCCATCATCCATTATCATTATCTTATAGGATCAGAATGACTGGATTGGCCCTCCCAGCCATAGTAATGGATCCACCAAGCCTGTTCCCATCAACCCTGACCAGACTTGTGGAGACAAATGGGTGTGCGAGCACAGATGGCGTCAGATCAAGTGAGTCCTCTGGAAGCAAGAGACTGGGAGCTGTAATCTTTCACACAGAACATTATTCACTTCTGCTTGGTCATATTTACATTATACATTATGATTTTATTTTGTAATTTTTCCCGTTTAGGAACATGGTTATTTTCCGTAATGTGGTCAACGGACAGCCTCACTCCAACTGGTGGGACAACCAGAGCAACCAGGTTGCCTTTGGACGTGGTAATCGCGGTTTCATCGTTTTCAACAACGATGACTGGTAAAGACTATTTGCAAAGTACAAAATACTAATTTCACCAATTTAAATCGAGTTATAGCCACATTAAACAAATGTATAGGACTGGATGCAGATGCATGTCAGCATCTTGCAGACTCTAAGATATAAAGTCAAATATAACTTGCATGAACACTCAGCCATCAATAACAACAATTAATTAGATTTCTACATTTTGTAATAGATATATATATATTGGATTTAAAATCGCTCTGAAATGAAAAATGGCTTTTTCACTGTTATGCCGAACTTTGATTATAGTTCCAGCAAACAAATATTTCTCTTTTTTGGGTTCTCCCATCACATAAAACTGCCCTTTGCATAGAAAATAGAAGTGATATCCTATTGGTTTATACCTCCTGTTTGTATTCTGTTTTAATAGAAAATATAACAACATATGGAGGCGATATCTAAAAATACTGTTTCATTGTGACATGTGGTGGTTTTAAAAACAATATGTACCTTGTCTAAACTTTCAGGAACCTGGATGTGACCCTGAACACTGGCATGCCTGGTGGCACCTACTGTGACGTCATTTCTGGCCAGAAGGAAGGAAACAGGTGCACTGGGAAGCAGATCACTGTTGGCGGTGATGGCCGCGCCCACTTCAAGATCAGCAACACAGACCAGGACCCTTTCGTTGCTATTCATGCCAACTCCAAGCTGTAAACAATTCATGTACAACTTAAAATAAATGCAATTTTGAATGAATGAACTTGATTCTTTTACTGAAAATTGAAAAACAAACATGCTACATGCAACAAAAGGCATACATTCTATTTCAAAAACGAAGTCACTTCGACATAACTGCACTGAAGTTTCTCTTCAGTCACTATAGGGGCTGTGACGTTTTGTATTGAGGTTATGCACTTCATTGGATATGAAGATCACAACAGTCATTCCCTCCTGAGGGAAATACAAAAATTCAGCTTCTGCCATTAATGCATTCACATGGAAAGGATAAAAATAAACCTGAAATTGTAAAGGCCTCCTGTACTCTTCTCCCCATTCATAGCGGCTGTCATGTGTGAGACAGGTTGTATCATATGCAAGATGACAATTATGCTTGCAAACCTAAAGGGCAGCATTCATGAATCACCCATATGCAGAGACACTGTCCATCTGTTAGTAGAATCTGGTCAGATCAGGCATGAAGAACTATCTGATAATACCTGTTTGATCATCATCTGTTCAACAAGAAATGTTTCTCAAACTTCAGTATCCTTTAAAGGCCTTGCAGTGACAAGTGTTCTGCTGCCATCTTGGGAGGTTACTCAATATGTTGAAGGCAAAATGGCTCTCAGACCAGGACACTGAAGACCAGGGTAAAAGGAATTACAGCACAAACTCTAATAATGACCAGAACAATAATTTACTTCTCAAACAATATCAATAAACTTAAGGTGCAGATACAGTAAATTTAAATAAAAATATGTTTTGTTGGAAAGACTGTTAAATGAATTGTTTGCAAAGCAATGTCCCCTTAGGTAGGTGTTGCTATGCCTGTCAGTTTTCTGTTCTCACAATGCATTTGATAATTTTAAGTGATAACTGGCAAATCCACTCAGAATTCACAGCAACTTTATAGACAATTTCTTCAATATAACACAAAAAAAACAACAAAAGCTGTTTTTCTTTTCTAGCAGTGGGTTTTGTTAGTTGAAATGACGACTTAGCTTATAATATTTAACATACACTAATGCTAACTCTAAAACTCTTTGAGTTAGTTGAAAATGCTGTCTCAAGCTTACTCTTTAATTCCAGCTCATTCATTTTAAAACAATAACCCTGTAAAGGGTAATTTAATAAAATCTTGTTGGCTCTGTATGACAGAATGCTAAAAGCCTGAAGCTAAAGCTGCATGTTCCAGGTAAAAGGTCAGCATCCTCACCAGCTTAGTTACTGTTGCTACGCCTGTTAAGCTTCCCATTCTGGCACAAACGCTGTTTTCAGAGATAAAGGTGACAGATTTAACACTTGAAATTCACAGGAATGTTTGAAACAATGAGTCATCGATTTTAGACAGAAGTAAAAAAAAGTTACAATTGCAGATTTTAGCAGCGGTAACTAATTTAAGCTCATGCTAATGCTAAACCTCCTTGAGTTGGTTGAAAACACTGCCCCTTTCCTGTGTCAACAATGCTACTATAGGTAGCTAGTTAGCCAGACATGCTAATGTTTACAGTTTACAGACACTGATTATCCCATTCATTACATTTTTGCTCTTGTGCGCTTGGTTTTGTAAAGGCTAAGGTCTCCTAGTATCATTCGTATTACAGTCACATGCACACTGCTTCAACATGTTATGATTGGACAACTGCTGTAATAATGACAATGAAATGGATTAATTATTTTAATTCGTTTTTTTAATTGCTTTTCAAAAGACGTTTAGTCAGACAGCTACACGGTCAGTGAGTGTCCTGAACAAGACCTGTGATGCGAATGTCCTTCCTGCATTGTGTATTCTTCTTCACTGGGACGACTCCTTACCATCACACTGCAGCCACTTCAGTTTCACCTGAGTGCAACACTGGCATCTGTCATTAGGGCAGCGTGGGGCCCAGAGGGCCAATAAGCTAACTCTCCTTCCCTACTTCCTCCCTCTCTCTTCCCGTGTTCCTGTCCTGTCACCCTCGCTTTCTCCCTGTCTCAACCTTCCCAGCCCACCTACTGAGTTCCCGTCAGCAGCTCTGGACCGGTGACACTGGAGTGCTAGTCACCAGAGGTGAGACAGCAAAGGTGATGCCTGCCAGAACATTCAGCTCATCTCGGTTGTCATGGCAACGTGGCCCATGAGCGGAGAAAACCTGGGAAATTCTTCTCATAGAAAGAGTAAGACATAGCAATGAATTCGAAATTGAGTCTAATTTTGTCAGTATGATGGTGTAAACACTGACAGGTCATGCGGTTTGTTACGTGTCCTCACAATACACATATAGAAGTGTCAATCAAGTCATGCAGATTATAACAGAGAGCATTCTCCTCGCACCTGAAAGTATCTTAAGCTTTGCAGTCCTCTAAAGTTGTGAACTGCTGTTTAAATTAAAGAACTGTACATGGCAGGTGATGAATCTTTGTTCACAAAATGTGCGAGCAAGAAAGTCAAGGTGACAGAGAGTGCAGGAGGATGGAAGGAAACCTTAATGTTGGACTAGCCTCAACATATTGCAACTGCTAAATTATTGACCCTTTCTCCATCTTTAGGTCCGGCAGCTGTGAGGGCCTGTACCTTCCGATTAGCTGCGGAGATGTCAGTGTAGCAGACCGGGGTCTTTGGTCCTGTCATCCTCACTGATGCTTTGTGACATGGCTGTCAACGGTGTCCCCATCCTGTTTCATATTTCATATGGTGCACCAGACCTGCCTGTCACATCACCCAAGGAAACAGACAGTCATCAACTTAAAGATGAAGGAACTGAGTTTTTGGATCTATTCAGCTGTCCCACACTGCTCTTAGAAAGTCAAAAGACAGTGTAGCTGAGGTTCATGCTGTGATTAAGACTGAACAGGGGCTTTTCAACATTGTCAATTTTAAAATAATACATTACAGAATGACAAATTCTAAATAGTTAACTTGCTGTGTGAACAAAGAAAAGATTTGGATGTTAAGATGTTTTTTATTACACTGTAATGGCTTTCTGGGTGCTGACTTTTTTTTGTTGATGGCCATTGCAGTAATCATGAACACAACAAATCATGAGTCCTTTAAGCAATGTGGTACCCAGGTAATATTCAGCTTCATATCACATGGGGGCAGTATTGAAGCAAGAACTATGAAACATAAGATTTTCCAAAACAGGATTAAAAAGGTCCATGAGACATTTTGCTCTAAGTAAAATGTATTTCATAACTTTTTGAAATTCAGTGCAGAATTATTCAAAATGCAAAAAGAATTGATGGATTGATGTTTAATTCTACAAATTAAGCACATATATATATATATATATATATATATATATATATATATATAT
>JAVQJL010045447.1:0-15366 GCA_036024295.1 Nannoperca obscura | reverse complement strand
ATTTTGTCTCTAATAGTTACAATTTTATCATTAAAGAAGCTCATGAAGTCGTTGCTACTGAGATCTATAGGAATACATGGCTCAACAGAGCTGTGACTGTCTGTCAGCCTGGCTACAGGCTACAGTTATATTCTCGTTTTGTTTTCTTTCTTCTCCTAGTGCTCGCACACACACACACACACACACACACACACACACACACACACACACACACACACACACACACACAAACAAGCATTAACATTCACATAAAAAAAAAACCTAAGCAGGTACATTCAGATCTGCAAGCATCGCTGCCAAGACCCACAATCAAGCCTGTTGTGCTGCAGCCAAATCTGCCTTGGTCCAGAGGAGGACTGCTATTCAAAGACAGCAGCAGCTTTGGTGACTGTGGAGAGTCAGGCATCACAAACAGCCAAAAACAGAGCAAAGAGGGGCAGACATAAACAAATGCTGAGCTAGTGAATAGACAGAGGAGTTACCAAAGTTCAGAGGAACAACAATCATCCAGCATCTGAAGCCTTGAGAGAACTCAGAGATCATTTAAACAGACAAAAATGTGCAGGAAGCGGCTCAGTCCAACATCAGCCCAAACACGTGCAGCATTTTTTCAATATGATAAAAGGGTGCAGTTGTCTAACAATTCATATAAAAAAAACATAAATAGATGGTTGAATCCCAATCACTGTACTGCAGTTTTGATTGAAAATCACTATTCATTCTTATATCCTTTTGGATAAACCGCAAAAACAAAAAAAAGATAAGATAAGATAAGATAAGATGAGATAAGATTAACCTTTATTAGTCTCTCAATGGGGAAATTGCAGTGCCACAGCAGCAAAGGTGATAGTGCAAAACAGTAATAGATATAAAATATAGCATGCAAACAATAAAAAATAAAATAGATATAAAACATGCAAATCTTCTGAAATCTGTTTTGAGCTGATATCATAACAATACTTAGATTCTTATGTAATGAAACACCTGCACAGTAGATACAGTAGCTACAGTCAGCAGCTGGCTAGTTTAGCTTAGCATAAAGACTGGAATTGGAGAAATGGCCTGTCAGGCTTTGTCTGAATGACAAATTTCATAAAATGTCTAACTATTGAAACAAATAGAACAAACCATTGTGTCTGCAAGTTTTAGATTCTTTAATACAAATCATTACTTCTCGATTGCTGTATATGTCCACAGCACCTTTTTCTGACATTTTTCCACTGTTTCATGCAGCCATTGGTTTCCATCCATTTCCTTACATCATCTGTTCAAAGTAACTTTAACAAAAAATGTATCTGACGTCATCTCTGATGGACTGCACAGCTTAAAAGTTTAAAGCGCCGGCCAAAAGATTTTTCTCTTGTAGAAAAATGTATGTAAGCCAAAAGATGCCTGGAAGGGTAGAAAAATGTACATTCACATTTAATGTAATGTAACGTATACGATGTATAAATGGGCTAAAACTGCAAAACCACTGGTACTGTCCTTTATTGTTTCAATGGGAAAGAGAAGGAAAAAAGATTTAAAAAATTTGGTCGAGAAAACCAAAGAAGTAAGTAAGTTAAAGAATGTGAATTTTCATTGTCTAACTGGAGAGGAACTAGTATTTACTTTTATAGTTTTCAATAATGGGATTGAGAGATGTGTGAGGCTTTGAGCAGATGACAACTTCTGGCCCAGTTCCTGCCAGTGAGGCAAGGCAAAACAGGGCCAGAAGGGACTTTCACAGCCTCAGACCTCTGCATCATGTAGGCGGCATCAAAGCGGCGCCACCGACACTTCCTCAGAAAGAGCTGGGGGGATGCGCCATGGGGATGATGGTCTATCTCTTTGCCTTCCCCTACCTCCTCTCATTCCTCCCTTCCCCTGCCCCCTCCCTCCTCCAGCATGAGCCAGCTGTCAGTGGGAGTATGCGGAGGCACTGCACTCTGTCACACACACTAACTGGAGAGTGAAGGCGGAGAGGGGTGGATAGAGAGATCTGAATTCGGTGTCAGCAGAGTTATTAGGCCATGTGTAGAGCTGAGGAGAAGATGGAGGCATCAGGAGAAACAAAGGGAGGACGCAAGAGGAGATATGGGATGAAACACAGGTCAAATAGAGGGGGGATTAGATGAGACAAAATGTCTCGGTTGAGGGACAGACAAGAGCAGGAGGAAGATGATACTTTATTGCTCAAAGATGCATGATGGACAAGGCGGCTTTAGGAGCTGTCTCAGGTCCAGGCGCAGCGTCGGACAGAAAGGTGAATGACAGGAACAGCAGCAGGGTGCCATCTGGCTTGGACCTACTTTGCAATCTCAAGTTTAAATGTATTCCATGGAAAGCATATTTGATTTAAATGTAAATGTCTAAACACATTTCCCCCCAAGCTTATGTTCAAACATTCAAGTGGACCTTGGTATAAAAAAATGCACATATAAAGCATGCACTTCTCTCTATGATTATATACCAAATAACAGCACAATGGCCCATTGGTTTCCGCAATGAAGAAGATGGCTTTTCCATTCCCACCATGTGTTCGGTAAATGATCAAATTAAGATGCATGGGTGTGCTTTTCTATCTGTCACACTCGCTGTGCACAGAGGGATCTCCACCCAGACCTGCTTTCCTGAAAAAAAGAAAAACTTTGTGTCTCTGTGCACCAGCATTCTTGGGTGTGTATTCCCTGGCTGAAAAATAAAGGTGAAAAATGGATTTCTATGTGTGCCATATTCCTGCATAGTGTGTACAACAGTGACAAGACGGGAACATGAACATTATGTTGGAATAGCTGTTGTTGTTTGGTGAAGAGACTGCAAGGACAGTGTGCTTGAAAACAAGCTTGACCATTCATAACAGCTTGCATTATCAATTTTATAGTGTTTTGGGTTCCTACTGCTGTATTATCTATAACTCATACATCTCTGCTCATTGCTGACTGTAAATCTTCTTAGTGACAAAAGCCTCTATATGTTCCACTGTGGGAAATGTCACCCAGGTGCACTGAGGGTGACTCATTAGCACCATGGTGCTCTGCAGGAGTGTGTCATAAATGGATGTGGAATGAGCCCAGGGCAGCCTCAAAATATTTGCTCAAAGAAGAAAAATCAATACGCAACAAAACTATTACATTTGCTTCATTACAGTGCGATAACTTATAATCAACCTTTCTTCGCAAAGTTGCTCTAATTTCAGCACTGCAGGTCACTATGGCCGCTGATGTTTTTTTGTGCTCACACAAGGCATCGTTTGACATTTTTAGGTTGTCAATAGTTCGAACCTTAAAGCTTCCTTGTGCCTTGGCACCAAAGGGAGCTGACTTCTCTGCAGGCAGCAGAAAAGATCTTATTTAAATCCTTGTTGCTGCTTTACTTATTCCGGGAGGGGCAAACTCTGACAGCTCTCACAACGCATTATATGTTTATTACACTGTCATCAGTTTTAAACCAATCTCCTCATCTTCTTCTTATTGTTTCCATCATCATTTAGCAACCTACACAGCAATTGGCTGCCCGAAATGCATGTGACTAATTTCTCCCAAAAGTGAAATACTTACAGGAGAAAAATAGAATTGCACATTCAACTACTCAGCCAGGTTAGATTGCCTAATACAGCCCAGTATGAGAGAAACGTTTTTGTTTTTTCTCCCCCTGGACTCTGAGCAGACACACTGACACAGTGTGATATCACATTAGCATTATAGCTGGCAATTCACTATTCCCAGGGTGGTGGATATGGTAGCCTAGTGGGCATAATGTGCATCAATAATGAAAAAGCATAAAAAAAACCTAGAGAGCAGAAATTCTAACAAAACTGGCCCTTTGCAGGTTGTAATTTTAAAAATAGCCTTGATGAAAAAGTATTTTGCCTGATGCAGCCCAGACACTGATATTGAAAGTCATATTAAACTCAGAAAAAATAAACCTGCTCCGTTTGGCCCCCAGATGACTTGCCTTGCTAGATTAAGATGAGTTATTTTATGCACAGCTTTTCTGCGTTACCATATTTGTTTTCATTGATTAATGACTATAATTTGGAGAAGATGTGTGGCTGTGCTGTATAGTCTTGGGGAATATATTAACCTACTCTGTATGTTCTTAAATGTTTTAAAGATGTGGAGAAGCAACTTTTGATATTAAAGGGAGCAAGATATTAAAATGGATCTATATTTTCATTTCTTTTGATTCAACATATTATAGTTTATGATATTAAAGTAATATTCTATTAATCACTCAAATATAGTCTGATTTATATATTCCTTAGGGGCCCCTGAGGGTCCCAGCACCTCAGTTTGTGAACCACTGAGAATCACCTCGTACAAAAGCCCTGGAAATCCTTTTTGTCGGCTACACACCACTTAGGTCATTCCCTAGTGAAAAGAAGACCAAATTTAATTTCATCACTGCCTTGTGTGGATTCAAATCTGTGCATTGTCATCTGTTTGTACACCCCCCCGCCCCCCCCAGATAACGTTGGCAATATTTTCTCTGCCTCCCAGAATAATCCTTAACCAGCAGAGATAGTCCAAGAGAAAAGTTCCTTTGAGATAGGCTACTCAGGAAAATTGAAAAAGTTATTATTAATCCTACTGCCCGGCACCGACCGGAAAAATACAAAAACACATGCACACACTCACACTCACGCCCACACAGACACCTTACAGACAAATGAATGAAATGAGGATTTTTTTTTCTGTGAAACATGGGAAACATTAATGTTCTCGCTGGCAAAATGAGACATGTCGCTCAGAGATTTAAAAATGTTTTCCCATAATGTAGAAAGAAATGAGAATATTTGACATTTAAGTAGCCGTTTTGAATGCTTTCTCTATGATAAGGAAAATACTGGGCTAAATGTCTCAGCATTCTAGTTATATTAAAGTCTGTCAATCTTTCTTTCCATCTTTTTCTTAGAAATTCAGACCGTAGGCTAAACTGAAATCCTTCAGTCCAGAAGGAAAACAGGTGAATTTAATAGTTAAAAAATGAAACTGGAGGTGACTGACCTACATTGGCCTGATACTATTGTGTTAAATTCATTTGTTAAACCATTTCATAATGTTGATATTAAGATTAATTGCATCCTCAGACAGGTTACAAAAATACTATAGTATTTAAATCACAGAGTTTGACTGTGTGGCATTTTAATTCCTGTATTATAATTATAGTATTACTATAAGCACGAATTGTTCTTTAGTCAATTTATGATGGCATATTAATGACATTTTAACAGTAATTGTGTTGTTATAAGCATACTGTTGATGAAAGAATGACATCAGTAAAGATCTGTTTAGGAATTAAACATTAGTCTTTCATTTATGGACTTCATTAAAACAAGATGGTAAATTCTTTCCAAATTATTGTTTTCATGGTGGATCCCTCCTCAGCGTGGCAGGCTCGCGGTGAGTTGGAGTGGGCTGGGATGCTCCAGAGATAGGAGATGGGAGGAGGAGAGAGGGAAGGGCGGAGAATGAGAGAGAGAGAGAGAGAGAGAGAGAGAGAGAGAGAGACAGAAAGAGAGAGAGAGAGAAGGGGTGGAGGAGGAGAGGAAAAAAGCGCCTGAATCCATCTCTCTCCTCCCTGTGACGTCGCTCGGTCTGGTCCCGGGGTGCGCTGCTCTCTGGTCCCGTCTCGGCAGAAACCACTTTAGTTGCTCCTTCGACGTCCACACAAACTGCGGTGCGGTGCGGCGAGGTGCTTTGCGGGCACCCGGTGTCCTTCTTCTACTCCACGCTGCCTGTCTTGTCCCACATTATCAGTGAACTGTTTCCACACGCTGCTTGAAGACAGAGGGGAGAACCTCGTTGAATACAAAGGGAGCTGGCGAAAGGGAGAAGGAGAGAAAGAAAGAGGGAAGGGAAACAGACAGAAAGAGAAAGAAAGAGGAGAGAAGAGAAGAGGAAAGAGGTCGCCGTAGTCCCTCTCCTTCCCGGGGCTGAATCTCCACCGAGAAGATGCTGAGAATAGCCGGCGTGTTGGCTGTAGTGGCTCTGGGGCTGAGCGCCGCTCACATCAAAGGTACGGTAGGTGAAGGGCAACTTGCTTGCTCTGTGTGCGCATCTGCGAGTACGCTACGGCTTTATTATAGGTGTATGTGGCCGGAGAGGCTGTGTGTGGATGCAGAGAAATTCCAATCTGATACAGACAAATCATTTCTGAGGCTGATCACAGTCTGTCTATGTGTTTGTTCTTTCCTCTAGAAGATGCCATTTGATATTTTCCTGCAGTCTTTCTCTTCGGACTTATGGACACTTAGTATTTACAGCCTTGAGACTGAGAGTGTTTCTTTGGTACTCAATTCTGAGCTTTCTATATCCTTATTATAGCCTGTTTTTGCAAATTATTCTCATGTGGCATCACTATAATATTGATTTAGGAAATCGCACTTTTGTTATGATATAGTATCATCTTCTCATTTGTTGCAACATTACTAATATATTTTATAAGCGTCTGGATGCAGGAGAAACATTCTGTTACATTGTTAGATGTTATGAGAGTGTGGGTCCTTCCTGTGACTGATAGGTAAAGGCAGGCAAGAACTAAGTGGAGTAGATCATCTTTAAAGTCCGTTTTAATAAGTGTTGTGTCAAGACCTTCAAAGAAGTATGGGTCTTCCAATTCCTTATATTTGAAATGGAAATAGGCAGGGTATCATTAAACATGTGGTGTAATTAGCAGACGTGACCTAATTAGCTTATTTTGGACTTAAAGAGAACATCCAAAAAAAACTAATTTACACACAACACAAGTTACTTCTTGAAGTCCAGATTAGAAAGCAAGAGCAATTTACTAGCAAAGCTATAAAACATAGTCAAGATCATCGAGTGTGTTAGATAAGATCATAACCTTAAAATGCAAATGTGCAACTACTGTGATGACTGTGAATGCAGACTTCCTCTACAGGAAACATGATTTGAAATGGGTATATTTGCGGCAGCTCTTGCAAATTCCCCCAAACTTTGATCAAGCCGTCTCAAATCATTATACGCGTATGTAAATTAAGCATAGGTGGGATTTTAATTCACAGGTGCAATTAGCTCATTAAAATTCCAAAACACGTTACAAATAATCCTCAAAGCCACAGCTATTTAATAATGTCATCCAGGTGTCATAAATGTGTGCCGTACTGCTGGCAGTTTTGCTTCCCCACAGAGCTAAATTTAGGTCTGTCAGTATCCCCATTGCAGTGGGACCGCTCAATTCTCCAGCGAGCTTGGCATGTGCCGTAGGTGAGCGGGTAAATGCTGCAACAGGTTAGTGCTAATCAACTCCCTGTAGACTGATGCTGGCTTTTACGCAGTGAAATAACAAGGTGGCACCTGTCAGTTTCATCACAGCCAAGAGACACCACAAGTGTGATAAGTTGTTTGTCCTCCTTGCCTCCTGAGTCCTGACACTGGGAGAGGGCCTCCCTGCTGGTCGGCTGGCTGCTGCAGCTGCAATCTTTGTTGTGTGTGGAGGGAAAACATATGGTAATAGACCCGCTGCAGGCTGGGCCCTGGCCCAGCGGTCAAGATTTAGCCTCATATGCCCTTTCATTTAAATAGGATTGACTTGCAAGCAATAGGGTGGCTATCATGTGCTGTGCTCATGCAGAAACAGTTTGTTGCCTGTTTGGGGAGATTGAGTATTAATCTGAGTTCATATATGTAATACAGCAGGAAATAACAGGATAGTTGCATTGTAAGGAAGGATTTATGATATTTGTGTATCCAGAGTTTGGCTATGAAGTAAACAAATTACTGTCAAGTCAATGGGGGTTGAAAAACAAGCACACTATGGTTCTAATTGATTCCCTAGGGCCACTGTACAGTGCAGTTAAATTCAGGAGAAAATGAGAGTCTGTTGTCTCCAGGATCTGTTGCTACACTGACCCTCGCTTCCTCTCCTGTTTCCTCTCACAGCTGGCAGGAAGCAGAAGAGGCAACAAACCTAAATCATCTTCCATCCTGAATCTGTGTCTCTGTTTTAGTTTTGGAAAAGACAACTGAAATAGTGCATTCGTGTGAAGTATGACAAAGGATCCGCCTCCGTAGCGCAGTTTTCCATATAACTTTGAAGCGCCGCTACTCCTGTCATTTTCTGTTTAGCCACCGTTTCATTCCAGGAAAGTGGGGACGGGGCAACTCACTTTAATCACCGTCACCCTTGAGTCATCCATTCAGAATGTGTCTCTAAATGTGTGTGCATCTACTTAGTATGTGTTTGAGAGTTAGTCAGTAATCAGAGCTTGAAGCGCTAACATCCACCTGGCATGTGTGTGTGTGTGTGTGTGTATGTGTGTGTGTGTGTGTGTGTGTGTGTGCGTGGGTTTGGCCGTGCACGCACAGGGAGAGTGATAAAGTGCAGCCAACATGTTGACAGCCGCCAAGTATGCAAAAATGGGCGAGGAGGTGATGTCGTTTAGAAAGGAATTATTGCATTCGCAGATACATGCTGTGGCTCAAACGATTTCCCCAAGACCAAGCGTGTCGCTGCTCGACAGGGAGAATCTTCTTGCAGCGAAGCAGAAAGAGCTATAGAATTTTCACTGGTGCTGCCCAGAGCCCTGCTTTTGTGTAATTCCAAGCAATATGAACTCTGAATTTAGATAGCTCATTACTAGCACAGTATATTTTAATTCATCTACCCACTGTGTGACTCTTTGCTGGTGGAACCTTTTTGCTGCTTTATTATATCCAGATAAACACAGTGTACATTTTTCTTTCCGTCTGTAAACATGTAAGCAGTTAGAATCAGCCTTTGGAAGAGGCCTCTTAGTAAAAAGCTTTAAGCTGTGGCTATAGTCTGATGCCTGCTTGTCAAGTTGCAGGATTAATTGACACAGGTCTTATAATTTATGGTTTTCTATATAGGGCTTCTGTGTGTGTCTGAGTGTGTAAGCCGGTGCTTTTGTGTGTGCGTACAAGGGATAAAGAAAGCAAAGAGGACAGTCATTTGAGGATCCCATTAGCAAATAAAAAAGGGGGGTGACAAAAAACAGAAGCAGATTTATGTCCCCCCTTTGGAAAGAGGAAGTGCATTATGGTAGCACTCTATAAATCCTCCAACGAGGCTGTGAAACAGGATGCGGCACAAATCCTGCCCTGCCTCACCGTGGCCAGGGGAAGCAGGGCTCAGCGACATGGAGGAACATCACAGATTTTCTACAAATGCTTGCTTTGTCGTCCGTTTTCAAAGCTTCGCTGATCTGGGTACAGCTCCACACCATTTGATAAGTAGAAGGGCTTAGTCTCACCGGCAATAGAGTTGCACCAGTCCGCTGATCCCAGTGCAGTTTTACAGCCACCAGAGACAAAAGAGAGAGTGGGTGGATAAGTTTAAGCTATTGTCTTCAAACAAGGAGGAGAAGGAGGAGAAGGAGGGGTCCTGTGATCCTGCGATTACTGATACTTGATCAAAATGAAGCTCAGCAGCAAGCCTCAGTATCACACTGCTCCTTACAGCATATTTAACTTTAGCTTTTAGTGAACAAATGCTGCTTTCAGTGCTTTCAGAGAAATCAAGCTTTTCCTTTCTGCCTTATTGTTAAGTATGGGATGAGCGTAGAGAATTGTTGAGTTTTTGTTGTCTCCTTGTAAACAGACACAGAAAGTCACAAATGAAAGGAAGTTTTGTCCCTGAAAGCTATTATCAGATCTTACTGCAGTGTGCTTATCTACGGTATTCCACCGTGCCCTATACACTCACATCTTCCTCCATCTTTACTATGTATACAGAATCTGACTCTTTTTTTTCTATCTTGTCTCTTCCAGCACTTATTGTCTTTCTACATGTTGAAAGAGGAGGCAGGAGGGGGGTTTAGGAGAGGAGTCACAGTGCATGTGAGCATGTAGTTCAGTAACTGACGGAACTAGAGTGGGAGTCTTTCCCTTCCTTTTTTTTTTGGTGTTTGAGTGGTCACGGCTGACCGTACTTGGCAGTAGATATTCAGACAGCTAAAGCTCATTGATTTGTCCTACAAAGTGTGTGTGTGAGAGAGGATTTGATCAGAGGCAAGGCCAGAGTGGGTTTTGCAGAATTAAGTTTGAATCTCCAGTGTCTTTTTGAGTGTGTTTGGAGAGACTGGAAAGGGAAGGAAATTAATTTACAAAAGAAGGAATGAAAGGATGAAAGAAAAAGGAAATTAAAGGACAGAAAAGGAAAAAAAACGATAGGTAGATGAGAGAGAAAAAAAGCAATGAGATTATAAACTCATTCTTGACCTTGAAAACAGCACATAATAAAAACAGTCTTTCCACACTTCATTTAGTCAATTTAGTGTGCTCTGAAGCTTTCATTCATATACATGATCTTTATCAACAGATGAGTTAGTCCAGCTGTCACGTAGATGTTCAAATATCAACTTTTTCTGAGAACTTCATATCTCTGTTTTCTTAAGTAAAGACGGTGGCAGTTACTAAACGTTAGTATACCAAGAGTATCTTTCTAAGGTTAGCTAACATTGCCACCATAAATTAATACCAGATCAAGTACGACTGTAAGTCAGACAAAAACCTCTGAATGTATTGAATTGATCTAGGGTGCATTTTATAGGACTGCATTCAACTTCTCATGCATGTTTTTGTAAACTTTTTTATGAGCCTATTTTTGCTGCTGCTGGTGATCACATAGGCTGTTGCTGTTGATAATAGTGAATAAATGGTGATAAAGTATGAATGTATTGAACTGAGCAAGGGTGCATTTAGTGCTCATGATTTTAAATTAAATTGAAGAGAATTAATTTGCTTCATGGCCAAAAGTATGTGGAAACCCACACACTACAACTATATGTGATTGTTGAACATCTAATTCCAAAACCATGGGCATTAATCTGCTGCTTTAACTCTCTGCAGCCTCCACTCTTCGTCTTTAAGCTTTGCATCAGATTTTGGAACCTGGCTGCAGAGATTAGCTTGCATTCAGCCACAAGAGCATTAGAGAGGTCCCAACACTGATGTTGGACATTAAGACAGTTGGTGTTCCAGTTCTACCCAGTAGTGTTGGATGGAGTTGAGGTCACGTTTTTCTAAACCACACCATGTGCACATTTGAGGCATGGTCATGTTGAAACAGAAAAGGGCCTTCCCTTAATTGCTGTCGCAAATTTGGATGCACTCTGTTGCCTAAAATGTCAATGTATGCTTTGACATTAAGACTTGCCTGAATTGGAACAAAGCGGCTGAGCCAAAACCATGACAAACAGACCAAGACTGAAATGACACAAAAGTACGAGGACAGGGATTTCCACATACTTTCTTCCATTAGTATCCTATTACTGTATGTGAAAGTTGTCACTGTGACTAGTTGTCACAGTTACAAAATCTAATGGCTAACAGAAATGTATTACAGGTTTATCCACATATGTGGCTGTATAGTTTATTGAAGTTACACTGGCTAACTTTGGTTAGGTAAAAATCAAAGAATTATAAAGATACTTTACATAGGATTCATTTCAACACACTTGGATTTGCTTGAAATCATTATCTTATGAAGCTGTTTATCCCAAACTGTGTGTTTCTGTGTGTGTGTGTATGCCATCACTGTAGTGCTACATTTAGTTCCCACTTCTTCAAGATAATCAGGTTTGTTAGAGGTTTTAAGGATCTTGCCAGACTATCACCATGCTACTTTGGTAATTTGCTTTCATGGCCTAGATTACATGAAAATCACACACACACACACTCACACACACCCAAGAGCTCTCTGGGATTTTCAAAGGACTCCTACTGCCACCACTTCAGTCCTCCTTTCATCCATTTGCTCCTGTTTCCCTCCAATCACTTACCTCCGGTCCAATCTCACCAGTGGACTATTTTTCAGCGCAGGGTGTTGACACACATGTGGGACACACACATACACAGACATTGATGAGTAGCAAAGGGTTACTCAGACAAATAGTGCCTGACCTGTCCCTCTCCACCAGCTGGGTCTAGCTGACCTCAGAGGAAATGATCAGAGGGAGAATATGTCGAGAGTTAGAGGACGAGTAAGAGGAGAGAGGGTCAGAGAAAATGCTGCAGATCTTTCTCTTCGTGACTCATAAATCTTCACATTTAACAAGTGGAGCACTCTGAGTTGAGTGCAGACTTTTATAATGGGCATATAGACAGAACAGAATGGCTGAGTAAATTATAGACAGCTCCTCTGCTTTCAGTGTTGGCATTTGCTTTCTGTGATTTGTATCTATATTGTTAATATTGTCTATTATTTATAATGAAAACAATCATCTATCCATCAGTCCATCTATTACCTATATGATCTTGTCCTGTACAGGTTTTTAAGAGGCTGGAGTTTATCCCAGCACACACTGGGTGAGAGACGGGAATTTTTTTTATTATTTTATCGGTCACAGTGCTCTAAAATGTATATTTAATTAGCCCTGACAAACATCAACTCTGACTTAATTTGCAGTCTAAACTATTATGTGGCTGACAGGACTGTCTACCTGCAAGTTTTCCTACTATGCACTTGACCAAACAGTGGCCTGCTGGCATATTAAACACAGAGCTAAATGAATAGGTTGACATTTTGGGAGCCATTGGGACAATTTCTTGGCCGGGTAATAAATGTTTTTACACTTTGTCTATAAATGGATTTTACCTCAACTTCCCTTTGGACAGGCCCATGCTAGCAGTCTCCCCTCTTTATGCTAAGCTAAGCTAAGGTTGCTTGTTCCGGCTATGTTTTATCATACAAGCATGAGAGCGGTATCAATCTTCTCATCTAACTCTCTATAAGAAAGTGAATAAGCATGTTTCCCAAAATGATGAACTATTTCTTTAAGGAAGACTCGGCTACATGGATGTCAGTTAGACATGCAAAAAAAACATTATAGAGTTTGAAGCTGGAACATTTAGTCTTTTGCATTTTCCTTCCACTGTGTGCTGCTAATGTGAGCTGAAACCACTGGATATTATATATTTGTTTGGTCTTACTCCTGAGCTTTCTTGTTTACCATTCTTGAAGCCAGTGTAAGGCTACTGCGGTTTCGCGGCTAAGGACAGTCCCATATTCAGGTCAGCCCTGCATGAGCGTTAGTTGCCTGTTTCAGCACTGTGAGCAGCAACACATGCTCTTCATTGTCAGTCTACACATACAACCCCATTAGAATCTGTCAGCAGCATGTATTTGCTAATTGTTTGCAAGGTGGATGATTATCCACAGGTATTGGGCTGCCCGCACACATATTAATCAACTGTTAATTTTTATTTCCTTCATTAGTCCAAAGCCCAGCGCAAACACATCACACAAGTACACAACACACACATACACATTAGACAAGTGGTCCCTGTGTGATTTTGCCTTGATGATTGTGTTAAGTGCTCATCACTCGCGTGTCTGTTCTCCTATCTGTGCTCAGTTTCAATTAATCTGTCCATTTCCCCATGAAGGCAACAGTTGTCATCCCATATGCTTGCCACTTACAGGTTGAACAGGAGCTGGCAAAGCTTAGAACTATACACCAAAACATTCCTGAAGACACGCAAGCAAACAGCAAAACACATGTTGTTGCTTTCCTAAGGACTCTTTACTTAAAAATGTTACCACATACCAACATAAATATTTTCTTCTGCACTTGTAGATGCACAGGATCATAGCACTCGGGGCTTTTTGGCAGATAAAACTCCATCAGCCAGAGGTCCACATATACGGCCCTGATAAAAAGGCATTTTATTTAGCGCTGGTTGTTGTGAATTACAGTACTGGTTAGCCTGGCGTTAGTCAAGCCTGCCAAAAGATGCTACAAAGTCTGTGGTGCTTATGATGGGTAGTGATTGTAGACACTGTCTGCCTGGCTAATGTCAGTTTACCTGCATTATCTATGTTCTGCTTTTATCAAACCGCCGCTGCTTTTTATTCATGTTCACTGAAATATCAGTCATTAAGTATTTCTAAAGCAAAAAGAGATGGGTGCCAAACATTTAGTTTTGCTTAATACACTGTACTTTCAAGCCTATGTATATTTAATGTGTTGATGTATCCTAGATTACTATAAAGACTCTGAAAGCTGCATCACTGCTGTTGTTTTGATGGCAGAGAGTGTTGTTTTTATTCTCCTTTAGAAATATTGCACGTTCACTGAAAATTGCAAGACAACAGACGAGTTATACACAAGCAGCCGTGAAGCGAGTGTCTGGTGCTGTACTTGGTCCTGAAATGAGCCAATGATACTCAGCAAGAAACTGCAGAAATGATCTATCCATTGTGCTGAAAGCAGACCTACTGGACAATTCAGTCGTGCGAGTGGGCATTTGGCATCACCAGTGTGCAGGAATATTGGAGGAGTGGAGATATGTGAGAACACACCACGGACTGACAGCCTGTCACAGCTATGATAAGACTGAGCAGTGATTGATGAGTGACAGATGGATGGGTGAAAATGGCCAGGAAATGTGCAGCATTTCAATGATAATGCTAAGCAGTACTGTTTTAGCATTTAGCTCTTACATACTGAGACATAATGGGAATGTAAGACTGGATGATACTCTCAGTAATTTTGACATGTTTTCACAATCAGCTTCTAATTATGAATGATGGACTCCTAAATACAGTTTGGGTTATTTCACATGATATTTGTGTATTTGTGTGTCTTTGCTCCTCTCATTGTTTTAAAATGGAGGGGAAAATCTAATGAATTGCCTCACGTGTCACTTGAGCAGCGTCGGTTGTGGCTTAAGACTACAGGTCCCTAAATGAAGGACATTTGGGGGTGTGGAGTCTGTACCTCGCTCCTCATTTCTGCTTCAGGCTAGAGCAGGGGTGGGCAACCTTTAACACCCAAAGAGCCATTTGGACCCGGTTTCCAGGGAAAAGAAAACACTGGGAGCCGCAAATACTTTTTGACATCTAAATTAAAGATAACACTGTATATACTGTTTTTTTTACCTTTACGCTTTGTATTAACAACTGTAGTGTGTTGCTTATGAAATGCTACAGAGAAATTTACATTTTATTTATGCAATGAACACATTTTGAACCAAGGACCTCATACATGCAAAGCATGCACTCTACCGCTGAGCTAGACACAACACATTTTATAACTATTGGGCTTTTGGAGCTTGTAGCGGAGCCTTGACCTGAATAAAAAAAATAAAAAAAGCACTGTCACTAAACAATGAAAAATAAATATTTGCTAAACATCTGCATAAATATTTATTTTACTTGGTTAATGGGACTTCTGTTCCGGAACTTCTGCGCACAGTGTCTGCACATCGCGGCTGTACGAAGTCACTTTCCTCTTGACGCAGGATTGGAAGCTGTCGTCTGTGAGGCGTGAGCGGTGTTTGTTTTTAACATAGTTCATGGTGGAGAAAAGCTGCTCACATACGTATGTGGATCCGAAGATCGACAGGATGAAGTCTCGATAAATGCACGGCGTTTTGGCGGGTATACCGGCTTCCG
>JAVQJL010045433.1:0-10416 GCA_036024295.1 Nannoperca obscura | reverse complement strand
GATGAAGTCTGCAGGTATTTCAGTTTTGCATACTAACTGCTCTCTCTCTCTCTCTCTCTCTCTCTCTCTCTCTCTCTCTCTCTCTCTCTCTCTCTCTCTCTCTCTCTCTCTCTCTCTCACACACACACACACACACACACACACACACAAAGAAGCACCTGTGCATCCGGTGGTCCAGCTTCCTCCCGGATCAGTAATAAATGACTCTGTCCGTCCACCAGCACTTCCTTTTTATACCTGCCACCTGACAAGGACAATGACAAGTTATACAGCGGCTGGTGGCAAACACACCAGGTTGCACGAAAAATGCTCAGACATCTCTGACAACAAAATAATTAAATATGAGACTCAGCAAGCAAGAAGACAACATTTTTATATGATTTATTATGTAAAAACCAGGAACAACTTTTGCAAAGCAGGAAACTCATCCAGTTACAGGACACACAATATAGAAGATGTACTTTATGTTTCTTACCATCGGGCTTCTCAAGTGCAACATAACTGCTTGTGATGTATTTGTTCACCAGCGCTGACTTGCCACTTTTTAGACTTCCCAGAATGCCCTGCGAGAGAGAGGGAAGGAAATACAACACTGTGAAGTTCATTCAGGGTGAACCTTCACGCACAATCACACAAAACAATTAAACAACAATAAAATAATGAACTCTCAGGCTGAATTAAAACACATTCAACACAGAACTTTTAGTTTCGCAATCAAATATGTTTTTGTTATTTTTAGTCAGTTTAGTCTGTCAGCAGATTTTCTGCCATTAGGCATCCATATATGGATATATAGTCGGTGATGGAGGAAGTACTCAGATGCTTAACTTGAACAGAAGTTGAAATATCACACTATAATACTTTGTTGCAAGTCCTACATTTAAAATGTTACAGAAGTGAACATACATTTAGAAAATGCAGCAACACTCAGTGGCCAATATATTGCAATCCAATACAACAGCTCTGCCATAACATTTTGTTTTGTTGTTGACATTTTCTAAAATGTGTAAATTAATTTATATTTTAATTATTGAGATCATCAAAGTGAAAAGTTTAATGTCTCTGTGACTTGTTAAATAGACTGTATGGTAGAACGCATTGCATTAGACTGTACAGTTGTACCAAATAAAGTGTCCACAGAGTGATATGATATATTGTTCAAATAGACTATTTGAATTATGTATTTCAATATGGTAACCAGTTGTTAAAATATTATAGATGTTAAATAAATGTAGTGGAATAAAATTGGGATTTTTTTATGGTATAAAGTGGCAGAAAAATAGTAATATTCAAGTAAAGTACAAGTAACTCAAAATTCTACTTGAGTAAATGTGCTTAGTTACTTCCCACCTCTGCATTTAGTCTTAATTTCACACCCTAAGTGTATATTTTGAGCATTAAGAAATAATTAGATGTAAAATTCAATTGAATACAATCAAATACTTTGGTAGGTATTTTTGTGTAACCCTAACTGCCATGTGTCTATGTTTGCACTCTTTCTAGACTTTTTCTAAAAGCAACATCTCTAATAAAATGACACAATGCTCAAGTGGTGCACTTACCAGTCTCAGCTCTGGGATGGATCTGCTCAGGGTCCACTCCTGGCTGTTGGCAATATTTACTAAAGAGAGAGAGGGACAGACAGAGACAAATGGTCAGCGAGGCAGAGACAGAGAGAGAGATTCATCATTTTCATCATGTACAATAAAAAGGGCGTCCATCATAACAGCCTGTGATAGAGCAATAAATCACATAGCTGCTGCCTGAATGGTCGCCATAAGCACACGTGTGGCCAAGCAGGTCGTTTTAATGAATACAACCTTTAAGTCACAATGGGATCCAGCAAGGTGCGGCCATAGGGCTCTTTATTCATTTTGCTCCCCTTGTGCTGTAAATTAGTTACTGAGACCTTTACTGGATGGTTCAGTTCAGCTGCCATTCAAAGATTCAAAGACTCTTCTGTGGATTTCTGTGCATCTCCTTTCTGAACTAGAGCTGCAACAATTTCTTTTTTAATATCGACTAATCTGACAACTGATTAACGTTTTCACTATAAAATTGTGAAAACAAAAAAATAGCCATCAAATTTCCTAGAGATCAAAGTGACATCTACAAATGTCTTGTCTCCAAAGATATTCAGTTTTAAGTCAGGAAAAAATGCACATCCTTACATTGCAGAAGCTGGAACCAGAGAATTCTACTTGAAAAATGACATTGATTATCTAAATATTTTCAGTTATTTTCCTGCCCACTGACACTCAACTAATCATTTCACCTCTAACATGAACTGAGACACATTTTGATGTGCTGGCTGAAAAATTGTGTGTGTGCATGAGTGTTCATATGGACACACCCACATGCAGATACAGTACAGTAGTTTAAAGGGGTTGGGTTGCTGTGTGAATGTCCCTACAGGGCCGAACAGGTGGTATGCCCCCAATGTGATGTGAAGCTTACACCCAGACACCCAGCTGCAGCTTCAGAGGGATGAGAATAGAGAGAAAAAGAAGAGCCTGAGGAGAGACTAAAACTAGATTCAGAGGCAGAAAAAACATACACCCAAGTTGATTGGGTACACTTAGCTAAAACTAATGCAGACTAAAATAAACTTATATTGCAAGAAATCCTATATGATAATTTTGAAGGTTGCAGTTTGTGGTACTGTTGAACTGCATTACATTACATAGAGGGGTATTTCAATGATTTTACCTACCCCCATTGATATAAACGGGATGGACAAAATAACAAACACCTCACTGTATAATGTAATACAGTTTAACAGCACAACAAACGGCATCCTCCAAAATGATTATAAAGATGAATCAACATCTTTGTAAACAACATTATAACCTTCATGAAGGCAGGATGTCTTGCTGGGCGGCTGTATTAGACTGCATAAGTTTTAGCTAGGTGTACCAAAAAAACTGGCAACTGAGTGTACATCAAAACAAGCGCCTACAGCCGAGCTAGCAGCTCTGTGATATACTTTGGCACAGCAATGCTTTGAGTTAAATGCTAACATCAGCATGCTAACATGCTCACAATTACAATGTTAACATGCTGATGTTTAGCTAGCTAGATGTTTACCACATTCATAATCTCATTTGAGAGTGTTAGTATAATATATATAATATATAATATAATATTTACTAATTAGCACTGAATGTAAAGTAGCCTACAGCTGAGGCTGATGAGAATGGCATTCGCATTGCAGGAATTTAGTTAGATGATGGCACTAGATGAAAAGTGAAAGGATCACCTAAGTCATTACGAACTATGAATATATGTTCAAAATGTTTAATTAAACCATGATACGGATAAGTGAAAATGAGGAAATGGCTGCTAGAATGGCTATAAATTGATTCAAAGAGAATAAACGTATATGAGAAAATACCAAAGGAGGAGAGGAGAAAGGTAGAGAAAGACATCAGAGGAGACCAGGAGGTTTTGGCACAGTAGTCTGGCAGATAGAGTGCCCGCCATCCTGAGTGTGAATGTGTGATGTGTCCTTCAAAGACAGATGATGATTAAACTTGAGCCTGGTTCTAAATCTATGAAGCGTTCAGGCCAACACAGCACAGATGCAGCTGGTGATGATGTTCTTCGGATGAGGAAAAAATGGGGGCTTACACACGAGCTGCAGGCAACTCCCTGGGTTAAAAAAGGACATCTCCCACCACACAAACAGAGAAACACACACACACACACACACACACACAGACTTTGTCTATCTTTGTCTTTGTGACTCAAAGATCTCTTTATGGCCTGCTGCTGCTGCCAAAAGTCATCAGACAGTGTGATCCTTCTGCTGCCTCCACACACAGATTTCGACAGAAAGCCAGTTATCCCCCCTCGCTGCTCCCAACCAATCATGTGTGATCCACTACGACCCCCAAATGTAGGCTGTAGCTCACATCCAAAACGGCCAATTTCCCAACTTAAATCTGGAATTTTATCAGAATCCAGTTTTACCACAGGCTCATACACACACACACACACACACACACACACACACACACACGCACGCCTCCACCTCCTCCACCCCTCTGTATCATTAGACTCTGCCTCTGTAGCAGCAGCAGAAGCAGCAGTCCTGCCGGTTGCCATGGCAACACTTCCTCCTGCCCTGAGAATGCATGTGTGTGTACGAACGTGTGTGTACGTGCGAGTGCTTGTGTCGGCAGGGCTAGTCTCATTACTCGAGTGAATCCACAGTGTGCATGTGTAACAGTGTGAATACACAATGAGTGAATGAATTCATAAAACACACACACCTTCTCTTTGAGCAAGCATGTTTGTGAAAGAGATGCACTGTTGCAGCCGTACGGGGGGAAAACAGCGATGGCAGCTCACAACCAACAATCCTAAATCTTAAAATACCACATGAATGTGTTTGACATGATGGAATTTAAATCGAAAGGCTCACAGCATACAAAGACAAAGAGTGAGAGCGAAGGGAAAAAAAAGAAACTGAACATGTAGCGTGTGTAATATCAGACCCCGGATTAGAAATGTTCTTGATTGGCTATGGATCCACACTTCCCTTTTTGATGTGCGTGAACAAATATTGCCTCCAGTCTTTCCCTCTTTCCAGCTGTTTCAAAACTGAGAAAAAAATCAACCATAGCGGCTGCAACATGCCACCAGCTCCTCAACCCTCTTGGCTTCATTATGAGATTTAAACCCATGCTGGGAATGCTGCTTAAGTGTGTATGTGTGGTGTGTGTGAGTGCAGAGATTACCCCTCCAGCAGTGTGAAATCTGCCCATGCTCTGAGGGGAATTAGATTAAGACCGTCCAAGACAATTCTATTGTCGGTTCCCAGATGAAAGAACTTCATCTGTCATCAATTTGTAGTCACACATGGCTTCGGGAAAATGTCTCTCGGCACGTGACAGTATTTTAGCCTGTATATGTATTCTGTGCAGGGTTCTTTGAAAAGATTGGCCCCACCCAACCACACCCATGCTAAATTTATATGGATGCCTATGCACAGATGAAGGGGTTGTGATAACTGAAGACAGGAGCGTCTCTGATAATGGTTTGTTGTCATGGATGTCAACATGGAGGGTAGATTTAGAGTTGAAGAGGTGACAGTGATGTTGTGTGTATGAACTCCTACCTTCCTCCTCACTGGAGTCTCTCTGTATATAGACAGGAGGCGCTGTAGAGGATGACCCCGCTGCCCCCGAACTGCTCTTTGTGAAAATGCCACTGATGAACTTGAGCATTTTCCTGTCTTTAGCGGAGCCTCGTTGGCCCTGCTGTGCCTGCTGGGCCTCCCTGGCCAGCCCCAGGTCTTCAGAGAGGCTGTTCAGGTCACTGTTATCCAGTGTGCGGCTTTTACCTTTGCGTCCCGGTTTGGGGGCCTGTGTAGCAGGTGCAGGTAAGGAGGCCGAACCTGTCTTTAGTCTCTCCTTCCTGGGGATGTCTCTCATAACTGCAGCCATGTCACCTCCAATTTCTAGAAGTATTCCAGCTTGAGCTTCGTCCCTCAGGTCCCTCCATCCTTCAGGTCTGCTCGCCTCGGCCCATGAGGCCCTGCAGGGGCCTGTTGAGCGCGTCGGCATGCGGCAGTCCTTGCGGTCCAGGCTTTGTGCTGAAGTAGGGCTGCGCTCTCTACCGTCCCTGGACTCGCGACCGCGTGTTGCCACGCTACTGTGAGACTTGAGCAGACTCACAGGCCGCTGTCCCACCGGACGGATAGGGAGGCTGGTCCTGGTTGGGGTGCGGCTGGGCTCAACCTCTGTTGGTGGTGTTGTGGTCAGTGATGGGGACCTGCATTGCTTTGCCTCTGGGGTGGAAAGCGTCTTCTCGAGTGGTGTTAAGTCAATCTCTGCAGACTTTGTCTTCTGGACTCTCTCAGCAGCTAAGGGGATTGAGAGGTTGCATGGTGGCTTCTCGCTCTCTTTACTTGGGACGTCAACAATGGAGGGCAGTTTATCTTTCAGAGGGCTGAGGGGTTTTCTCTCGTCATCTTTGAGTTCATCAGTGAACTTACCCCCTTTCACAATAGCAGCATCCTCCGCCCTTTGTGGTTGTCCTAAAACCACTCCAGCTCCATTCTCAGCCTGTGCAGGAGGTTCACCTTCAGCCTCCAGTCTCGCCCCGGCCTCTTGTCCTGCCCTTCCTCCCGGCCCAGCCTCCACTTCCTTCCCCTGGGTGCTGTTCTTGGCCTCTCCTCCATTCTCCTCCACAGCCTCTACCTTGACCAGGGTGAGGGAGATGAGGTAGGTGGTGCGTTGCTGCAGGGCGCCGCCTCCGCTCATGTGGTCAGGCTTCAGTGGGCTCACAGTAGATGAATGAAACCAGACAGAGTGACATAAACGATTTGACGTTTGCCAGCGTGTTGGGATGGGAAAGAATCTGACAGCACGACTGTTACAAAAAACTTACAAGGAGGGAGATTAAGTTTCTCCTCAGAAGATACAACAGCAGAGGGGCTGCTGGTTTCATCCATCCCCCAAATCCCTATTTCTTTGTTTCGGATTTTAATTTCAGTCACGGATTTCTTCTCTGACTGCAATTTTCATTTCTCGGGGATACAGAAAAGAAATCCGCTCTTGCTGACAACCTTCAGCACACTGTCAGTGCAATCCAAACAGCTCTTTTTTTCCTAGAAAACATCCAATTAAAATCTATTCATTGCATATATATGCAGCTACTGAGGCAAATAAATCTTCATTATGGTGTCTGATGCCTCATTCCTAATGGTAATTATTTACTTGACCTTATTCTTATGTGCAGCATTCCCAACTTATATGTTGCTCAGTCCATTCTCTTCACTCGTTGCAAAAAATCTTGATTGAATTCAGAATAAACTGCCCCGCATCATACGTCATCAAGGATGAGAAGAACAGCAGCTATAACGTCAAAAAGGTAAAGTCTTTATAAATGCAGTAATGTCACCCTAAAGCAGCATGGCACAGTGCACCCAGAGCTGTATGCAGTCCAGTCCAGATCATGGGATCTCACAGCAAGCCACACATGTGTGTTGACAGTAGCATCCATTCAGAGAGCGCGTCGGCAGGAAGGTAGGCAGCCTCATGGAGTCGCACAGGAAGGACACTGCTGAGGGCTAAAGGGGATCCGGAGAGGAAGCCAACAGAAGAAGCCTGGACTGATATCTGAAGATGCACGGCTGACTCAGGGCGCGTCTGGCCATCACGCCCCTCTCGCTGTCTCCTGGGCAGCCTGTGTCCTCTGCGCGCATCAGGCGTTGAGCATGACAACACAGCGCCTGGCACAGAGGAGGCTTGAACAGCTCTCCGTCTGCCTCTGAAGCCTTCCGATAGAGACACCGTCACACAGGTTCACCGAGTCCACATCACACACACGCTCACACCCTCACACATGCACAGCTCCCCTACCTCTCTCACACTCACTGCGTTTCTCTCTCTTGCCCTCACAAACACACTGACAGGAATCTCCAATGTCCCTCCCTCTACATGCCCCTCCTTGTTCCAATAGGCAATCCATACAATGCAGAAGGATCCTGCTTCTCGTCTTTCCCTTTCCCTTTCCCTCCCTTTCTCTCTTTTTATTGCTCATCCCTCCCATCCCCATCTCGTCCCTCCATCTCTCTCTCCCTGCGGGGAGGAGGGGGGGGGAGCAGTGGGTAACGGCTGGTGGTAAAGCAGCAGTGCACATACGAGCTGGACCTGCTAAATGAGGGGAGACCGCAGGAGAAAAAGATCAGCGGCAGGGAGAGAAAAGAAGAAGGGAGAGGCGAGCATGAATGACAAACAGAAGATGGATTCATGTTTGTGGAGGAAAAAAGACACTCGGGCAGGGTGTCTGCTCCCTGTCTCATTTATACATCTGCCAGAATAGTTTCATCAAGATCATCCATCTGTCTTCAGCTGTCTATTGGTGTTTGTGTGCACAAGTGTGTGTGTGGCTCTGCGTGGCTCCTCCTCAGTGGGAGGCTTGGCTTGTTTGTTGCTAAGGTGTTACAATCTTCCTGGCTCTGGTGGCACAATCATCTCCTCCATGTCCTTCCTCCTCCTCCTCCTCCTCCATCTCCTCCTTTAGTACATTCTGTATCCCAATCCCTCCCAGGATATCTATATCAAAATGGTGTTTCTCTGTGTCATTGTTTCATTGTGTATGTGTGGCATACATGTGAGTGAAAGAGATTTCCTGTGAGTGTATTGATCCGTAGTCTATTGCCTACTACAGCATGTGTTCATTAGCAGAAGTGGGTATAAGCTCTGGGCTCACAGCATGAACTGAGCAATAGCTTGAGAGGATGAGAGCATATTGGACATATTGGAATAGTTGGACCAATAGTTTTTAACACATATACTGTTAAATCATAGCCATTTTCCCATATGATGAACTCCTCACATTTAAGAAGGTGAAGCCATTAAATATTTTGCATTTTTTTCGACAGGGCTTCAATAATTCATTTATTATCGAAATAGTTTCAGATTCATTTTCTGTGGATAATAATTGATAAATCGACTCCTGGTTAACAAACAAAAATAATAATATAGGAAAAAGTGGGACTGCTGCAATTATGCTGCGTGCAGCAATAAAAACACTGCAGAATGGCTTGAATTATTACCGGGTGTAATTTCATGTTAATTACTCTCTGATTAAAAAAATATATCCTTGATGTGATATCAGAGGATGCCTTTCCCCCACAGTGCACCACTCTCATCCTCCCACCATCTTCCCATAATACACGATCTGACTGTCCACCTGCTCGGCCCGCTCCCCCTCCTCTATCACAGTCAGTGAGAGGGCAATAACTACTCTCACTGAATACAAAAGACCTCTGACAACCTGCCTTTGGCTCAACTGGGGGAAAAAACCTGAGACCTGAGAGGAAAAGGCGACCGCAGCCTCAAACACAGAAGAAGAGTCATGAATTTAAAAAGCCTGCAGATAGGAAGAGCGAGCCGAACTGCTGTTTTAAACAAATCCAAACGCACAACCAGGGGAGTATTGGGTGTTAGACGTGTGTAAAAAAATGTGTGAGTCCTTGACATGCCCATGTGAAATAAAGTGCATGTGAGGCTGCAGCAGTTTGCAGAACTGCACGGTGAATCTAATTATTGTGAAATAGACACCCACGTATAACGCAGAAAATCAGGATGTCTACAGGCAGACACTTTTTTTTGAAAACACACTCCCTCTCTATATGCGAAGAGACTCGCATGCATGCATGCATAAACCCCCCCACACACACACACACACATTCACACACACACACACACACACACACACACACACACACACACACACACACACACACACGCACACTGACACCCATAGGCGGCTGCTGTCAGATGGACAGTGGCCAAGGGCAGTGGTCATGCTGGGTGATTTTTCATTTCTCTTTCACTGTGAGCTGTCCTCTCTGTCTTTTCACCCCCTCAAATCTCTCACTCTACTGCCATGCTGTAGTGAACACTATACCAGTCAGATTCACATTTAAATGTCTTGATTTAGCTTCACCTCACCCCCTTTTCTCCCTCTCCATCTTCTTATTTTTTCTTCTCTCTCCCAGTCTTTTCCTTGGCACACAGCTTCAGTCGTCCACATCCCACTCGCTTATTTAATCCAAAAGAGAGGTGGCTCTATGTTTTTTTTAGCACCAGTGAACTCTACACTTCACAGATCTAGAGCCCCCATGGAGGATACACTGACTTTGATCCTCACTACAGCAGCCTAATTATACCAAAATAATTCAACTGAGTGTTTTTACACACACGGGGGATGCCTCTGAGAGTGCGTCAAGATCTGCCAGATCCTAAAAAGACCTCAAAGCTCACCAAAATCCATCAGAGAGCTGGCTGACCTTCAGTTCACAGAGCAACAGTGGAGTGAGTGTAACCAGCTAATGAATAAACAGATTAGATCAAAAGGTAAGTCAGTTATTTCGTCATGGTATTCCAACCAAGTCTGACCTCACCAGTACTGGACTTAAGTACAGTTTGGAGGTTCTTTGCTCATATAAAGCACTTTGAACTGCCTGTGTGTGTTTTCCCAATTTATGCTGCTTTATACTTCTACTCCACTACAGTCCATTTCAGAGGGAAATATTATATTCTCATATAACATATAAAACAAATGATCAACTTCATCAATATGACGCATTATTAAAGATTAATCACAGGGGTTTTCAGTTATGTGTCTGTTTAGACCTGCTCAGGTATGTATGTGCTATGTATATGCTTCCAGTTTGTTTACGGGAGGCAAACACCCTCCTCACATTCAAGAGAAGGCTTAAGACTTTCCTCTTTGATAAAGCTTATAGTAGGGCTGACTCAGGTGACCACCCCTTTTCTTTTCAACCCAACCGGTCGAGGCAGATGACCGCCCACCTAGAGCCTGGTTCTGCTCGAGGTTTCTACCTGTTAAAAGGGAGTTTTTCCTTGCCATTGTCGCCTAGTGCTTGCTCATGGT
>JAVQJL010045427.1:0-16926 GCA_036024295.1 Nannoperca obscura | reverse complement strand
GACTTTGCAGTGGGTTGTGAACATTTTCAATGCAGTGAGCTGCAACAGCAAAACAAGTGCTGCTGCAGTGGTTGGCAGTCGGTATACAGACAGTATTGAATGAAAGCAGGCCTCTGTGGTCACAGTCAAAAAGCTTTACGCAGCTCTGGCCAAACATTAATCATCCAAATAAACTTACAGCCGATCAAAAGGTTTATTGCAAGTTTTATGTCACAGTTTTGACCCTCACCTGTAGAAATGATGAACAACAAGTGACAGGAGCTGAGTTATTAGTAGGTAAGCAGTTTTCTCGTTCGTGTTAAAAGTTACAATAAACATCAAACTACACAAAGTTGACCTTGGAAATATTACTTCCCCACTCAAGGTCCACTTACTAGCTTTTTCCAGGGAGTTCAACATGGCCTTCATCCACAGAATTAGCATTATGTTTATTATTATTTCACTTTTTTTCACCAGTGGACACTAAGGTTAAAACACAGTAAGTGGACTTGCTTTGTTTTAAGGAGACAGAAGCCAGAAAAGGTTGAGAGGCAGCGAGTCAGGCGATCAGACAAGCAACAGTGAATCCAGAGTTCACTGCACAACTGTGTGAATACACAACAACAGGAAGTACGACAGGTCAACGATGAACCAGATCTGTAAATGGTGATTTGACGTTCTCAGATTTCACCTTAATTACTGATAAATTATAACGGTCAAAAGTTAAAATAACACCCGAGCTGTAATTAACCGGAATTAACCCTTTCGCTGCTGACACCGAATAAAGATGTCCACTTGTGAGTGCCTACAAAGCTCTCTCCCTCTCTCACACACACACACACACACACACACCACCCCAGCCTATAAAGCTTGTCTCCACCGCACCTCCAAATTGCCAGGAAGCCAATCAAACCCATGAAATAGAACATCACAACGTGTCGCTTTGTCTTCTCCCTCCAGCTGTTTTGGTTGGCTGTAAAACGAGCCACACGACAGTTAGTTATTTTTGTTGTTGTTGTTTTTAATGATCTGTCACTTTCCAATTACTTTCCTCCGTGGCTGACACTGTGACCGCTGTTATGCACTCCCTCATCAAACCACATGCACCTTTTCTCTCAAATGACTATTGCCATGTGTATTCCAGAGACCATAATAGAAACTCTGGCAAGGTAACGGCACACAGCAGATAGGTGTTAGGAGAGCAGAGCATGTCTGGCTTTCACCAGATGCATCACACTATGTCACGAGACATATCTTCCCTTCAACTTATCTCAGGTATCTCAGGAAACTGAGAGCAGAACCAGAACATAGGTGTGATGTGAGCGTTTCAGATCCACTGCGTTTCAAGTATCTAATGTGTTTACGTGGGAAAAACGTCAGATTTAAGTGTTGTTGAGTGAAGTGCACGATGGAAACAAAACAAAACAAAGCAACAACAATGAAGAAATCATTGTTTTTAAATTTGCCTTGAGTCTGGACACACCCTGTAGCGTGACCTGTTCGCATGATTTCATGTTACATGGACAGACTCACTGTCTACATGTAGTGCAGAGTGGGATTTATTTTCAGGCAGTTTTGACATTCTAAGTTTCTGATGATCTGTGCAGAATCATTTTGGATTATTTATGTGTTATCTTGTTGGAGCAGCATATTTTATGGCAAGTTAGCATCAAGTATTGGTTTTTCAATGACAGCGACTCTGGGTCAGCCAGTGTTGATTATCTAACGTGTTTGTCCTCTAAGAGGTGGTGTGGCTCTGCAGCAGCTGGTTTAAACTTTTACACCACACTTTAAAACGGATACAATCACTGGCAATGCTGTTAGGATGTGTGTGCGTGTGTGTGTGTGTAGGTTTTCATGCTCTAAATGCACTGCACATTCACTCTAAAGTGCACGTAGAGCAACTTCCAAATTGAATCTAACTTGAATTGGATTGAAAGTAAGACAGAAGCAGGATTTCATGTGTACATTCATGAGTGTGTGTGGACAGGTGGGGATTGGGTGGCTTTGAGTCGTGTGATTCTTTCACACACACACACACACCTTCACACACACTCTCTCTCCGCCCCCTGTTCCCGCGGCACCTCGCCGTGCTGCTCGGCTGCTGTATTGAGTCCCTGGGTGGCCCGTACTGTTCTCCTGTTCTAATGCACCTTTTGTCTTTGTGTCCTATTCTGGGAATGAAAGGATGGAGCTACACACTGGGGAGAGTGATAGATTGGAGGCAGAGAAAGTGACAGAGAGAGATATAGATACAGAGACAGAGGGGGAGAGCCAGGGGTCTCTTTTGTTGCAAGCACAGTGAAAGCCCAGCAGGGGGAGCCGCCTTGACAATTTGTCAGAGGCGCCGTGCTTATTTTCCAGCGCCGCCCGACTCCTCACCTCCACCAGAATAAGTAAGCCCAGAGACAAAGGCTTTGCACTGACACTGTGCCTGCTGACAGGCCTGATTTACCCAGCCTGCCTCTGGCTTTTACCGCCTTACTCCTCAACACCACCACCAACTGGTTTCCAGAGCCTCTTTCTCTCCTTTAACCTCTTAAAGTCCAGTTTTCCCATGATATTTCCTAACGTATAGGTTTAAGGTTGTCTTTGTTCTCTGTGCACGTGTTCAAGCTCTTCCCTGATATATGTGATATTTACATTTCATTCATTAATGTTCAAATCCAAGATGACGTGGTTTTTATCAAATGGAAAATACTCCAAATGTCTTGTGCTTCATTTTAAATATATTTCTCTAAAATTACATCTGACACTTTTGGCAGCTTTTGAAACTTTGGAGTAACAATGTTTACTCTCTGACCCTGAGCTCAGCAAACGAACCGGCTTTTTAGAAGCACGTTGCATTTATCTCACGTCAGTTCAGATGACAGGCGCGATAAGCCCGCAGAGAAGTACAGACAGCGTGAGGTATTGCCGTAACGGTCTATTTATAATGCTGTAATGGAGAGAACATACTGTATTATCGCCTTCATTGATTACTTCATGTACTTTAATCAACCTGAGAGTCGGGCTCTGGTGTCAAAAAGCTTTACATCACATAAGAAGAGTTTCATTAGCAGCTGCAGGAACTGCAGGACGAGTCATTCATGCAACACAGGCTTAACTAAAAAAGTTTATTCTGTGTTTCCCTCGTTAGAAAATGAATTTAAAGTGCATTTGTAATAAAAGCAGCTTCTGAGAAAGAACGTAAAACAATGTAGAACCTGTTGAAGCTTTGCCTTCTTCTTAACATTGTGTAAATGCACGTTAACCTTCACATAAAAACTTCACATTAAAACACACTTCTCTGCACTGGAATCAAGACATGCAGGTAGAGTTGATTTAATGTGCCAAACTGAAACATATAAAACTTTGAAAACTATTTCTTTGGAAGAAAATTGTTTCTGAGGATTATTCAAAGTAACCAGCACAGTGCTGTTTAATTTCCCACACATGCCATTCACCTCCATTGTATTTGGCTGTATGCAAAAATCTCCCAGGTGGAGAAATTAAAGCAAAACGTTCTGCTGCGATGATGGAGAACGTGTTCTTTTGTTACTGGATGAGCTGGTGTTTAAGGTTTAAGAAGTTGTTCTGACTGTAATAACTGTATAAAGTTCGGCAGTATACGTGTCCCTCCCTCTGCATCTCAGCCACTGTACAAAATCCCCTTTATCCATTTGCCAGGCAGCAACACTGCAGGCACCTCAACCTTCCACCTCACACAGCAGCACCAGATTAGCATAGTACAACAACAAAACGTCTGTGAACAAAGTAGTTAGCGACCTGTGTAACCTCAACCGCTGAAAGAGACAACACAACTTCCCTTTCCCAACAAGTTCCTCTCGGGGGCCGGAGCCAGAGAGCGGCGAGCCTGCAGCAAACCTTCCACACTGGCAACATATGAATCATAAAAGTGAGCCTACACAGTGTGCCAGGACACAAAACAAACCTGCACAGTGACTCACACCCGTACTTCTCATTTGGAACAATTCAATACTGATTAGATAATACTGACGGTGAGCGCTTTCAGCAAAATGGGCTTGGAAATGTTTTCAGCTGCCGCGGCGGCCCGGTAGTGGTTGAGGGCGAAGAAGAGGGCGGGAGGGAAGCGTTGATGTGGGTGGCTTCGTGGAGCCTTTGACTGTAGCTGGCCACCGAATAATGATGGCTGTTGCGTAACTGTCACGGAGTGTAGACTGGAGGTTGTTTTTTTTTGTTTTTTTTTAAACAGGAGGGTCGAGGTGATGTAATGTCTGAGTCTGAGCTGAAGGGCCATATCAAAGAGCCGCCACTAGGAGGAGAGAGTGGACCTGGACTGGCTGGATGTGAGGATGATGAGGATGAGGGACCGGATGTCGATTGATACGACCGCACAAATCTTTATCCGCTTGTTTTAGGCCCAATTTTGAGTTTTATTTTCTTAAAACAAGTAAAACAAATCTGCAATCACCATTTTTATTAGATTTAATTGTGTTACAAAGCTCACCATATACTGGATGTGTACTCATTCTATTTATTTAGTGTTCCACAATCAGCCATGTGGTGATCATGATGTTGGATCAAAGCTTCATTTAGCCCCAATTTTGAATCCAGAAAGCCTGAATTTATAAAAAGTCTCCAAGCTTACGGAGATGGTTTTATTCTGTTTTAGTACAAATCAGTTAATTTCAGCAGTTTGTTCAAAATGAGTTTCAGTGTCTTGAAACAACAGAGATAAATTACATTTAACTTGATTCTCATAATCCTCATATGGATGCAACAAATGGAGTTCTAGCAGAAACTATTCTGAACATAAATTGAGATGTTCGCAGTGATGAATCTGAGCACAATGTTCATCATAATGCACAATATACTCTGAGGTTCTATACACTTATTTTAGAGGTTTTGAGCTCTTGAATTTAAATGTTTGCTCTGAGAAACTTTCTTCTTTCCCTCCTGTTGATTCCAGTTCATTTATCTCATGGCTGGAGTTACTGGTTACGTTCTAGGCTCAGCTTTTGCAGTCAGCATGGGATTTAACCTTGATTCAGCTCAGTGACATGATGACTTTCAACTTTGTCCAGAGGATTAAAGATTCCTCTAAACCTGAGTGAATAATCCTTTAACTAATCTGGAATCATGCAAAACATTTGTGTTTTTTTATTGTTTTATGTCATTCAGACCGGAGGGTTATGAGGGAATGTGACAATAAGGAGCACCTCTGTGGTACTACAACGCGTTCCTAAGTAAAGGGGTTTGATTACTTCTTCCACCAAATGTTTAGTAACGATCAACACTGTGATTTCAGGGTATTTGATTTTTAGGTCCGTCCTTGAATTTCCATGAAAAGAAATCACCCGTGTGTGAAGGTGTTCTTCGTTCTTTCAGCCATAGATTCAAGTTGTGTTTGATCTCTTTAATCAGAGTTCAACTCAAGCCATCTAAAAAAGAAAAAGGTGACAGTGACGCTAACCATCACCATCACCATCACCATCATCATCTGCAGTTTTTTCCATGCAGTCCGTCAACAAAAGGCTGCCGTTAGATAAAAACTTTATTCTCATAGTAAAATCTAAAGGTTTGCATAACAACAGCGATGCATTTAATATTTTTGATTTCCAGAAGCAATAAAATGTTCATTTTTTGATATGTACTTTAAAATGTGGGTTTTAAACTGTGCAGAAGGATCTGGACTTGAAGGCCTCCAGTTATATAAACCAGCATTGCATCACACATTCCTGTACACCTGTAATATTTCTCCAAATGATAAATCCAGGCAGTAGAAGATGCAGGAGCTGAGTGACGAGGTTATTTACGAGGTTCAGTCGATGGTGTCTTTGTGCGGGAGCTGCTCGTGGTGGCAGAGGCCAGCAGACGGATGTGTGATCAACTCAACTTGAGTGATTTTCCCTCTTCATCACACACGGAGACTTCTCCCAGCGCCGGCTGATGAATCACTTCATCGATGTGACAAATATGTCGGCCTCGTTCCCTCGGAGGAGGAATAATGGTCAGAAAAACGAGCCGACGTGATGTGTGGAGGTCCACAGACGGACCGGCCGACACAGACGCTTGGCTGCTCAGTTTATGTTTGAACTCGACTCCACATGTAGATATTATGTGGAACATAGCAGGTTCAGTAGCAGGACAGTGTGTTGTGGAATTCATAACAAGAGAGACAGGAAGGAATTACATTTTTTTTTATTCAAGCTGGAGTTTCCCCCAGGGGAGCATTAATGTGACCCAGGCTGATTAGTTTGTTATTGCACATTAAATGTTAGAGCAGCACAACATTACTACTGCGTAACGCAAATGTGAGTTTGGTGCTGTTTGTGTTTTGCTTTGATACACTGACCTCAGGGCCCAAGAAACCCAATTTAAGAACCCACAATAGTAGTGGCCTGTCTGGGAAAGTCAAAGGAAGGCTGTTGATCCAGAGGTTTTCTACCTGACGTCTGCTGGAACAGGAGTAAGAGTAGGAACCTGGGTGGTTCCACGGTGCTCAGACGTATGGTTTTAGAAAACCCAGGAGAGAAAAGATCTTTTAAATGTTCGTTTCACTTGTAAATGTTACTTAATTTAGATTCAGTCTCGCTATGCACGTAGGACATCTTGTGTGGGGCAAAGTTCAAAAAGTAAAGGTACTGAGAAAAGATAGAAAGTAGAACTGTTCTTATTTTCTGTATTTCATTTTTGCGCTGCGTGTGTTCTTCATTTGAATAGAATTTTTTTTAATGGGACATTTGGGACTTTTCAAAACCCCACAATGAAAGTGCAACACCAAATCCATCAGCCTGAAACCAAAATCACTTTCCTGAATCCCCGAAAACACTTTGAATGTTTTTTTGTCTGCCAACACTTTCAGGACAGGACCTGCTCCAGAAATGATGTCACCATATTTTATAATGGCGTTACAGTAGCAGCCACTTCCTATGGCAGCGCGCACAATGCCTCCTGGAGGGGAACTTGGTAATATATCTTCCTGCAGGGCCTTTACTCTGATTTACAGCGGGAAAAACAAAAGGTTAATCACATTGGGAGACTCCGCTCTGCCTCTGACCACCCAGCTCCTCTCCGCCGCTCCTTCACTGTTTCAATTCAAGCCGCTTTATTGGCATGAATGTTGGATGAACCGGGGGGGGGGCACCTAGAAAAAACAATAGAGATGTCTTTCTGTCCCTTTTCTGCCCACGCTGTCTCTCTTCTTGCCTTTCTCGCTGCCCCAAGTTTCTTTCACCCTCATCCATCAGGACAAAATGCGTCGCAATCACCCCACGTCGAATCAAAATGTAAATGTGTCATAACCCCGGGCGCTAAAATGCATTCGCTCATCTGAGGATCACGTATCGGAGCGCCCTCTTGTTGATGACCAGAATCCTCTCATCCCCGACCCCCTTTCTCTTCATTTCCCAGCATGCTTAAATGCCGCCGGGCGCATTACATTGAGATTCAAGAGGTTATCTCACACTGGTGATGGGGATTGCAACAGCCTGAAGGATCGCCACAGGTTAAAGCTTTTTTTTTCCTCAAGCGCCACGTATGGCTGAGCTTTAATGAGCACAACTCCTTTTCTCCCTCAGTGTGAAAAACAACACCTCGCCACCATGGAAAATACATTCTGAGGATGTCTTTTGTAAACTGTGTGTGTGTGTGTGTGTGTGTGTTTTACAGGGTGGTGAGCCCCGCTGTGACCTTCAAAGTGAGTCCGAACGCTCAGAACGTCAGCACCGCAGATGTGGCCAACGTGGCTGGTAGGTTCTCCTTGGCTGAGCAATGTTGTCTTTATACTGACAGAGAAAAAGACAGGCCATTATCACTGGCTTGCTGCTGCACCTGAGGTCCCACATGAACATTTTTCAAAACTTATGACTCCTGAGTAAAATGTGTGTGTGTTTGTACCATTTCGGTGTAGTTTGGGAAAAGATTTGGTACCGGCCCATTTTGAAAGGACGCCAGCAGGATTTTCTGTTGTGTCACAAATCTCCAAGCGGCCATGTTTGGCTCCATTGGAGAGTTGGACGAGTGCCTAAAAGCACAAGCTAGGAAAAAAAAACAACAAAAAAAAGGGACGCCAGAAATTTGTTGTGTTTGGGAAATGAGTCATTTTGTTAATGCCTTTCGCAAATATGAAAAGTCTAATAAGGGAGAGTTTTCGCAAAAGGACACACGATGTGGCCTTCAGGCTCACATCACCAATCAGTGTGAGTTGTATCTGAAAGGACAAGAAGAGGAACAAAGTGCTTTTGGGAAAACTAGACATCTAACCAGGCGGCAGTCTCATCTAACAAGACTACGTGTGTTTAACACCACGTTAAATTCAAAGTGACTCCCACCTGCTAGCTGAAACCTCTTTTGTTCACACTTTCAACAGGAAATACATCACATTAAAGAAGTAGAGATATCATGGGGACCTTCATTTTTACATGACACCACTTGCATCTATCTGCTGGATGTGTAACGCCCCAGGTGACCCAACTATGGCCTAAATCCTGGCTTCCAGACTGAGGCCATGTTTGTGATGAATGAAGCTCCAGATCTCTGTGTTCTCGGCTCAAACTGATCCAGGTCCACCTCCCAAAAAAGCTATAGTTATATGCCAGAACTTGGAGTAATAATACATAAATCAGTGCCTCCGAATGGTTAAGGTTTACTGATTAGGGGATTGAATGATAGATCTCACTCAGTTCATTTAGCTTTGGTCCAACCAGCTAATCTCATTTGAGTTAAGATCTCTTCCCCGAGAAAAAAACCCAAACTAAAGTGTGTGTAGCTTTAATCGAGGTAACAAAAGAGTTTCCCCTTGAAAGCAGCCCTCTAGTATCAAAACTTTCAATGTGAAGTCAAAAATCCAAAGCCGTGTGAAGCACTGTGCTTGGTGAGAGAGCGGCCATATCTTTTCATTATATCGAGTGTGTTCACTCTCGTGTTCCAGCTCTGATTGGTGTTTTAGACTCTCCTGGTTTTTGGAAACTTTCAGAAACCCAAATATATACGAGCTGGACTCCTATGATACTCTTTGAACAGTGTGTGCAGGAGCGTCCTCAGCTTAAGTTGCACAGTAGTTGGTCTGCAAAACAGGAAATATGATGATAAGTGCAAGTCAAAGTGTGACATCAGTAATGTGAGAGATGAATTGCTCTTCTGCTTTCATCTTTCTTCATTCTTAGTGGTCACATGGAGAAGCCTAATCCAGCACAATGGTAAATGCATGTTCCTTTTAGACGTCACATTGGAAAAACGATCAAAAACCAGGACTCAAGAAAGACTTAAACCCGAGATGGTAACGTTAACTGGCTGATTGTCGGGTGTTGTGGGATTTCTGTCCACCAGTTCAGCCAGGTCTCTAATAATCTTTCAGAGTGCAATGCAGCAGTAAAGACATTGTGAAGGTGTGTGGGAGTGTGTGTGTGTGTGTGTGTGTGTGTGTGTGTGTGTGTGTGTGTACCGGGCTACAGTGTGACTCACGGTAATGAGGCGAGGGTGTTGATGAAGTGGGGAATAAAGAGGGGAGGATTGTTTGCCATTAGCCAAGCTGTCAGTCCACAGACAGAGAGAACTTTCCTGATATTCCCTGTGCCTCATTCTAGATCCACACACACACACACACACACACACACACACACACACTCCACATGAGTAGCCTACTGTCACCCCCCCCCCAACATCTTCTCCCTGCTTGATAATTGCAGCCCCACTTCCTCACCCACACACACGTACAGACAGGTTTGTGCTGATTATGTAACGGCTTCTCTCCTGTTTTTAAGTGCTGTTGTCGGCGTTCTCATTTCCCGCCGCCGCTCCCCGCCGGCTCTGCGGGGTCACGGATGAGCCTCGATTGTTATTAATGCAAACATTTGAGGGAACATGCTCGAAATGAAATATTGCGTCCTCTCAGCTAAAGTGCAATAGTGTGGGCGGGCCATCTTTAAAGTGTCGTTTGTCATATTCAACTAGAATATCAATCCATCCCATAGCGTACATTATCCCCCCTGGCCAGGGTTTATAGTGCTTTTCTGAGACATTAAGCTTTACACTGCCATTGTAATGACGTCGTTTTATCATCATTTATAGCTGCTCAGCAGCGGATGGTGCAGACTGGACGTCCGTCTTGTCGGTCACAAACTTGTGTGTTTTGGCAGAATGCTTTTGGCAGCTGTGTTAAAAAGAATTCAGTTTTATTTGATTTAATCCGTGCAAACGCATCAGTGAAATATCGGCCTGTTGCAAAGAAATGTTTAAACACTGAAGCATGCACGGTGGTGGAAGGAGAGTTCAGACCCCTTAGTGTGTGGAGACGTGGAGTTGAATTTAAACTAAGACGTGTTTCTGACATCTGGGAAAGTTTGAGGATTTTGAGTACAAGTGTAACACTATTTTACATTGTAATGACAATGCAAATGGAATAAAACCCATTTACTGGATATGTGTTGTTGTGTAGCTGCATTTAATATGAAGTGACAACAATGTAATGAGAGACTTTCTTTGTCCAGTGCATCCCAGCTAAAAAACTCAACACACGATGACAGGCAGTGCTTAAATGGCAAAACATGGAACTTCTTCAAGAGGCTGAGAGATAATTGATCATCTTCTGTTGCAAGTTTAGCATCAATACGCTAAAACAAATAAAATCTAGTTATTATTTTCTCCTTCAAGTGACGACATTCGTCAGTTGTGCATTTTTTATTTTATTTATCTACTGCATTTTCTTATATATTCTTAATGCCATAAATATACATATTATACGAAACATGTGATACTTATAAGAATATTTGCTTCTGTCATGTAATTAAATGTTGGGCTATTTCAGAGGAATGACACACAAATAAAAAGTCCATTCATTTTCTTTAATAATAAGCTTTTTTAAAATTATTTAATTTAAACTGATTTATTATTTAAATACACAATATATATAATATATCATTTTGTATTTTTATTTTATAAATTATACCCACATATTATTATTATTATTATTATTTCTATTACTGTTTACTTTTTTAAAACTTGCATACTACATTTTTGTACTCATAAGTCATATTGAATTATTCTTACTGATGCACTGACGTATGTAATATAAGCAGCATCTTAATGTTGTCGGTGTTTAAGGTGGAGCTCATTTGTTATAAATGACTGCATAATTTTATCTGCACTGATGGATCCGATTGTAACATCTGTAGTGGAGTAAAAAATACATTCTTTTCTTTTAAATCTAGTAGAGTAAAAGCATTGAGTACTATGAAATTGAAATGCTCAAATACTGATGTAAATATACTTTCATAAATGAGCTTTAATACGACTGTGAAGTCAAATGTCTTTATTTAATGCAAAAGATGAAGGCGGTTGGTTCTGAGTCCAGCTTTAACCTCATCATCTCCCTCCGTCTCGCTCCGGATCGATTGTGACCCCGGCCTCCCGGTGCCAAGGAGTCCGATTAATGCAGCCAGGCCGGCCAGACCTGGTGTTGCATTTTAAGAAGCCACATTACCACTTCTGTCACGCGCGTCTGCCCATTGTTAGCAGCTCCGGGGCCACCGGGGGCCATTGTCAAACGTGGGGGTTGATGTCAAGATGGTGGGCAGCGAGGTGGTGACCCTCATTGTTCATCCGAGGGTGGGCGGGGGACCCGGAGGCTACTTCCAGCGGTGCGTCACGGCCGTGAGAACGGGACCCCGTGAAAAGGCCGGGGTTCAGGGTCAGGACAGCGGGCAGCTCAATTAGCACTTAAAGCAGGAGGGGAGCAGCTGACATCGCCTTATCACGGCACCGTCTGCTCATTTGACTTCTACTTTTTTTGTTTTTATGCCACCAGCACTTGTTTTTGCATACATGCTGGAGTTACTCACACATGCCCTGAAAGCTGTCCACTCTGGGGATTGTGGACCGATCAGGGCAGTTGTTGCCCAAAGGGGTCACTTTCCCTCCATCACAGCCTTCTCTCCAGTTAAACTAACCCGTCTTTGTTACTGGCAGACAATAGCTGGTTGCTCAGCGAGTCAGTGTTGCATCTGAAGTTTGATTTGTGTGTTGACATGTAAATAATTTCCTGGCAGAGAGGTCACATTTTCACAAGTTAAAAAGATATTGTGCCCCCGGAGAGGGGAAACCAGTGAATGCTTCACTTGCATGTATTTAATGGAAAATCCCCAGAAAAGTGGCAGGAAGTGCTCATCTTCTATGTCTAGTTCACATATCAATCAAATAAAACAAATGTGTGTTTCATGTGACTTCTACAGGACCTGTAGGTCTTTCGTGGGCAATATATTAACTTTCATTTGCAACTGATTACCTTCTAATGTTTCACCATTTAAGAAGAGATGTGTGTTTGTTTTTATTGAGCTAGAAGACCAACATACGGAGTGGAGGTTGTGTCTTAGCGTGGACACACACACACACACACACACACACACACACACACACACACACAGGTGTGTATATACAAAGCGGCCGCTGCTGCACATGTGACACAAGGTTCCTCGTAGCAGCTGTCAGACATTAAACCTTAGAGACGGAGGTTTCTTTATCTCCAAAGAACATAGAAACTGTACTTTGTGTACATATTTCTGTTTACTCTCACAGCTGTCTGTACTGTCACGCTCTGCCAGTTTAACCTCTTCAGCCTCTAACATTCAAACCACCGCTGACTTCTTACAAGACCTTTGGCTACCTGTGCCTTTAAGAGTTGATTGTAGGATCTGACTGGTCTTCTTTAAGCCTGTTGTCTATTTAGTGTGACCTGTTTATCACATATAAGCCCAAATACAGCCAGACATTATTATTATACCTGTTTATTATAATTAGGGTCTATGTTACAAGTTATTTTATAGTTTATTTTTATCTCTTTTTAAATGATATGGTGTTCTACGTTTAGTATGGTTATTGATGTTGTTATGGTGAATTCATCCATTAACTTTATATTTTATTGTTTTCTAGTTTATGTATTCTTAAAAGTCAAAAGTTAATGTTATCACTGGAAAAGTGTCCTTTCCAGTCATTCCTCTGCTCACCACGTCATTCCTTCAGGGCCCTTTGATGCCAACAGATAACATTTGTATTTTCTGGTCTTTCTCTGCAGCTGCAGAGGAGGCAGCAGTGTCAGACCTCTTTCTGACAGCGGATATCTTTGTGTAGCAGAGCTTCAGTCCAGGTCCTGATGAAGTTTAGGTTACGAAGGCATCAGTTGCGTCCGGGTCTCTCCTTTCCTTCCCTCGACTTCTTGTCTTCTCGTTTTCTTCCGTCTGAGTGAATTAGCATAGATCTCGCATGCTGACAGGACTGACCTTCACTGCAGCTAAACACTTGTCAAAATGCCAAATGTAATTACCGAGCTCTTTAGGTCAAAGTAATGTGTTTCATCTACCTCACTTCTGCCTGGTATCGATGTGCAGGCCCTCGGACCGCAGACTGCAGCCGAGTCCCCCTCCTTCCCCCTCGCAGCCCCGCATGTGTTTGTGTGTCATAAAGTAAGGAAATGTATGCGTAATTATGGCAAAGTAATGTGGTCAAACGGTTATCTATGTGGACAAGTGTGCACGTTGCTGCACTGCCAGATGTCTTTGCGTGACTTTGTCACGGCCTTTCAAAGGTCGTCATCGTCGTCATCACCATTACCTTTCCTGCCTGGAAATTGTTACCTCAGTCCTGCTGTCTGCACATCAGCTGTGTCTCTCCAGGGAGCTCTTTTCCTTGCAGTTGTATTTACATTGATTATAAAAACACATAACTGCAATCTTACCTTCTCATTTAGATGTTGTGTAAATGAAAAGACTCTCAAACCTTTGAATTGTTCCCCAGATTATCATCCCCCCCCCCTAAAAAAAGCATTCTCTTCTTACAGCTCAGCTTCTGTTACTGGTTTGTGTAGGCAGACACGGTTCCTGTTCATATTAGACAACCCATCCACACACGCTGTCCCTGGCTGATTTTGTGTCATCGCTGTCACTACGTGGAACTCCTTTAATTGTTCCCATTGATTGCATTGGAAACAGCTCTGCATTGGGATCCGCTCACCTGCTAATCAGTTTTCATCGCACGCCGAAGGCTAATCGATTCTATAAGTCTCTCTCACCTGTTGCTGAAGAAAAGGAGCACAGCAGGGGGGGGAGGGGTGTGCTGCTGTTTAGTGATGCAATTTGCTGTGACACGTTTTTATCTCTTCGCCTGTCGTCAAAGCAGAGCTGGAGGCGTTTTGTGAACTGCAAGATGCCTCATCCGAGCTTTAAAAAGCCTGCGCACCCCCTCACTGATCCACAGTCACCCGTGCTTATTTCAGTGTGGCTTCAGAGAGAGCGCGGAGCTGTGCGCCGTCCTCTGGAGCTTTGCAAGCATCTGTGAGTCCCGCCGTCGAGCGAAGAGGAGGGATGGGGGGTGTGGGGGTGTAGGGGGTAGGACCCAGGTGTTGCGCCGAGTTTGAGTTTGCACAGCGGTGCAACGTGATCCCTGAGCCAGCCGTGCAGCCGCCCTGCCAGCCACTCAGCCGAGCAGCCGGCCTGCCAGCCACTCAGCCGAGCAGCCGGCCTGATTTCCCCGGCTCCCTCTCCCGCAGCTGGCAGCATCTCTGCGAGTTGGCCGGAGCTCCTGACGTTTGCTGCGGGGTTGGCAGGCCTCTCACAGATGGCCACCTTGTAGCAAAGCTGGCTTCGTGCTTGCATCACTTTTACATCACCCCCCCCACTCCTCCAGCTCCGGAGCTGTAGTGCACAAGGCTTCCGCTGGTTGTGCTGCGACGTGTCTGCTGTGGGAACCCTGCACGTGAGAGCTGGAAGTGCTAAACTCGTTCCACTGATTTGTCGTTTGTCAGTGCTGAATGTATACACACACATTAGAACCAACACAGCTCTTTCATTTAAATGTGAACAGGCTCATAATAGTCCTATCTTTTACAATCAAAATGATGGGACAGTGTCAAGGTGCCTCTTGGCTTCATGTTTTATTTATAATCTAATTTAAATCCTACTGCATTACCCATAATTTATATCCCACTAACTCTGTAATCCCAGCTGAACGGAAGAACAGACCTTGACCTCCCCAAAACCTGTTAGCACAAGACTGAATAATTTAATATACATTTTTTAAACTGCGATGGATGGGAGTAAAATCATCTCACAGAATGTTCTTAATATCCTCAGATTTAATGGCCATGTCTGTCTTATGGCTGCTTCTAATTATCACATTTTCATCCTGCTGTTTTTTTAAGCATCCTTGCTGCACAGAATGTGACACATGGCACTGGTGAGATCATGAAAGTACAGTTATTCAAATATTAAGAGGTTTTGTCTTAGTGTTGAGAGGGAGGGTAACTTCACCTGAAGCTCGTGTCTCCTTTGATTATAACCTTTATAAAACACTATTGTAATGTAGTGGTGCCCTCTCCTTTAAAACCTTTAAAAAAAAGACTTTTATCTGATGTTGTTCAGGTTCTTCTGGTGCAAATGAGATATATTCTAAAGAAAACAAATACTATTGAGATAAAGTTGCTACAGCAAATACTGTGACTTTAAAATAGAATCTATAATATGATAATATATATATATATATATATATATATATATATATGTGTGTGTGCAGTGATTTGTAATCAGCGTCACTGTACCCCTGCTCCTACTGCTAAATGTAGGTAAATGTGCAGAGATTTGGAAACACTGGTGCAACAACAGTCTAGTGGTTCAGTAAATGTAATAATTTATACTGTACCTGTTGGAATGTTTCTAATCCATACAATTATTGCCAAAGAGTCCTTTATGTGAACACCACAGCCGTGTTGTGGAGCGTTCTGTCATGTTGAGATCACCAGTTGATGCCCACAGTACTCACTGGACGCGCCATGCAGGCGGAAGCAGTAGTCAAAGTACAGGAGCCTGGATGTGCCAATTCCAGGCAGTGAATGCGATAAAACTGCAGCTTTTCACATGTTGGGTAATAGGACAGTGGCATTCTCTAACAAGAAGGCGTTCATCTCATTCAGATATGTGTCATGACTCTGTCGGTGTGTGGGCTCACATAGAAGACGACGGATGCATGGGTGCTGACACCCACAGCCACAGATGTGTGTGTGTATGTGTATGTCGCCATTGTGTCACTTCTTGTGTGACCAACATTTCAACATTTTTTGGTTCACAGCAATAAAAAATAATATGAAACTCCATAGAAATGCGATAAAACCAGGCATTTCTCAGAAGTCTCTCACTGTGCCCACATGTTCAGCTCCTCTACACCAGGACAAGGAACACAAATTTCAAAAATAGTTGACTTGCATGCCAAAATATGTTTGCGAGTCCTTGCAAACTAGGTGATGCTATAAGATGTGTGATGTATGTTTGGATCCACATTATTCTGGCTGCTCTTCTTCTGGTATCCATCATGCAGGTCGTTGGTTGTGGCTACCGTTGTGATGCTTGTTTGACTGATGTCGCTTCACAACGGCACGTTCTATGGTGCGACACAGATAATATGATGGCTTCCTCTATTTGGAAGGTCTGGCTCTCCATTCACTCAAAGGTCAGCCATCAGTCAGTGCCGCTAATGTGTTGCAAAGTTGAACTCTGCGAGCGAAGATGCTAAATGTGCCAGTTTCATTGAAATGAGTGGATTTGTGCAGTTTCTTCAGGCTGCGGTTTGCCCCTCTGAGGATTCACCACGACATCACTAATGCTAACCCGTACACCCTCCATCTCTGTGGCAATAAACACGGCTGGAGGCGAATCATGTTCTCGGCCGTTTGGCTGTAGCTCAGACTTCCAGGACCGCCGTGTCCTCTGCTGCAGTCATGACAGACTCATGGCCGCCGCCGCCGCCTGTTGCTCACGCTCCCTCAGCGGCCCGAGGACGCCGCCTGGACCCGGCCACTCATTTTAAAGGCGTCTCCAAGAAGCCTGATGGGATGTAGAGGCAGACAGCTGGATTGATTGGCCCCCTCTTAAGCACACAGGCCTGATTCCCACTCAACGCCAGTGGGGGGGGGGGGGGGGGGGGGGGGGGGGGGGGGGGGGG
>JAVQJL010045424.1:0-10137 GCA_036024295.1 Nannoperca obscura | reverse complement strand
CGCAAGATTTACCACTCTACTAGTAGCATAAAATACACTCAAGTACAAGTACTGTAATTAAGTGCAGCACTCGCAGTTTCATATCACCAATGCCTATTATACATTCACATTTTGCTTATTGAGTTCAAATCTAACCCACAGCAGTTACTATTTTGGAGCCTTAATACTTGATTGGTGGGAAGGTTGCACTGCCAAAATCTCATTCACTGCTAGTGAAACGAAGTTATCTAGTTCACAGAGGTGTTTGGCTAAGTAGACTTCTCCATGGGTAAAGTTGCACTCGTGTAGAAAAGCACAACTTGCTCTTTTACATCAGTGTAACCAGGTCCGATGTTTGTGAGAGATGTCAAACAGCAGGACTTGTCAGAGGTAAGCGATCAAGGTAACTCCATGCGGCAGAGAAGCCAGGTGTCAGCAATTAACAAATTACTGCCTGACTGATATAAAAGCAGTATTCTGTGTTGCAGTATGAGGCTGTGGTGTCAACTGGAAGGAAGTGCAGAGTACTGGTGAGTGTCAATTTAATTTGGTTGTGGTTCTCCTGCAACAGGAATGAGTTATTTGTTAAACTGTGCATTATTAGGTTGCATTGCCTTTAATGTTTAAACATGTGGCTGCTCCAAAATGCTGCTCTTAAAGCTTTTCAACCTTATGACCCCCCCCCACCCAAAACATTTCTGGGTCCCTTTTTGTTTACTGTGTAATGAGTATTTCTCTCATCTCAGACTAAAGATGTCTGGCCGTGGGAAGAAAACTGTGCCCAAACCCAAATCTTCAATGTCCCGGTCCTCAAGAGCAGGGATCACTTTCCCGGTGGGTCGCATCCACAGGCTGCTGAGGAAGGGCCACTATGCTGAGCGAGTTGGCAATGGCTCTGCAGTGTACCTCGCAGCTGTCCTGGAGTACCTCTGTGCTGAAATCCTGGAGCTGGCAGGAAACGCCAGCCGTGACAACAAGAAGCAACGCATCGCTCCTCGCCACATTCTGCTGGCGGTGAAAAATGATGAGGAGCTCAACAACCTGCTGGCAGGGGTCACGATCTCAGAGGGTGGTGTCATCCCAAACATCCAGGCAAGCCTTCTCCCTAAGAAGACCAAGGCGCCCAGGGATGACAGTTCTGCTAAAGATGTTCAGTCACAAGAATTTTAAGTGTGAATGTGCAATTGTTTTACTAAATTTTAATAAAGTGTTAATTTTTAAAGCATGTCTTGCCTGTTATTGAGCAAGGCGCAGGATGCACTCGTTGGTCTGATGCCCGTAGCCCAAAATGTTTCCAGGATATAACTTCATCCGAACATTTTTGCAGTAAGGAATGATAACTTGAATGCCTTGGTTGGCTAATGATGGTGCTTTTGAAAGGCTCCTGATGTTGCAGGGAAGGTGCCTGCCAAACATTGTAGTGTCTCAAAAAACAACGGCCGAACATTGGTACAATCAAAAACCGCTTTTCAGAATTCTTAAGTCACTGAATTATAATTTCATATTTGGGTTAATGTTTATAAAGGTTTTGCTGACAGCACTTGAATCGGACTAAACCTAATGACATGTTTAAATTGGCTTTAGAAATCTGCAAGTCAGTAAAAAGTTGACCATACTGTGAAGTTGGGTAAAAAGTTGCCTAGAATTGGTTTTAATGAGTCTTTCTAAAGGAAAGATTTCCATAGGTGTTTTTGCAAAAAGGGATTTATCCTACCTTCTGGCATTTCTCATGTAATACATATGCTCCATTTAGTAAAATAATTCAGTCATTAATAACCTTAAACCGTGTACAGCATGCCAACAGATACAATGTCTGTGTTGTACCTCACTACAAAATTGTAGTTCAAGGTTTTTCACTACAGCTTCACTGATAAGAGCATTTTAACTCGACTCATGCATTTTAAAAACTGGTAGGTCTAAAAAGCAAAAAGTACAGTACCTGAAAGTGACCAGTGTGCATGTTGGTTGATATTACATACACTAAAGCGTTCTCAAATTTCCTCAGTCTAAAAGCAAATGTACAATGATCAGACATCACAACTTGAACAAAAGACAGAAGATTAGAAATATGATGAAATGAAATCATACGTTTGACGTTTAGCAGTAATGTTTCACGTCAGTAAGACATGTTTACTTGTTGCTGCTTTGAAGGAATCATTGTAATTAATCGGATTTTTGATACGATTTAAACAATTTGTGATTCATGTATGTGTAATGTGTCCAACAATATAATCAAATCAGTTATATCTTTTAGAGTGGAAAAATTACAAAGCAACACAGTCTTTGCTTATTATATGTATGTAACACAAAAATCGCTTCAAACCTTCAAAATATTGCCCTGTTTTTGTGTTTTATGCAACCCTCTGTAACGCTGCGTCTGCTGAACGTACCCGTGAGTGGGTAACGACGTGCTGACGTAAGACAAACAGTTGTTGGACTTCAACAAGCTAGCGAATGGTAACGCTGGACAAAAACAGGTCCTGCGTACTTCTCCCGGACAGGGAGATACCTACGAGACCTGTGCGGCCGGAATATCGTTATAATCTCATAATATTAAGCCCTATCACTACCAGTAGGCGTAGCTTCGGCACGGTTCCTTGGCGCTAACGCTAGCCGCCGAACATGCTCATTGCTCGGAGTGTGACGCCTGTTTTTTTTCTGGCTGCCGCTGGTTGAGGGTTTGTGTTTCGAGCCGAGTTGCAGCACGACAGGAGGGTGAGACGAGCGCTACAACCGGAAAATATTTTTTTCTTGACACAGAAGAATGGACTTTGTCGGGGAGAAACAGACGTGGTCACGTAAAGAAGCAGGCATGCGACCGTACGAGGGCCGGGACGTCGTTGTTGGGCAACAACTTTAGCAAGCTAGCTAACGTTACCTCTCAAATTCATGCAAATGAATCGGTTCGGTGTCGGGCAGTAAGCTGACTTTGCTAGCGTAATGGAGGCACCCTGAGTGACTTGTTTATTTCAATTGACTGACCTGGTGTTCTTAAATACTGCTGGCAATGTGCTGACGACCTGTGAGCCTCTCGTCGGGTCTGTTCGGAGCTATAGGTCACGGTTGGCAGAAATTATTAAGTGGTGGTTACCTGCCTGGGTGATTGTTGAGCAAAGTTGCCTAGTTTGGCATATAAATAATTATTGAAACGGTATCTATTTCACACAGGTATCACATTTCTTGTATTGATATTTGTATGAAATTGCACTTTAATTTTCAAATTTTAGTCACCTGTGATTTGGGGTTTGTGAAAAATATAATTGAACTCACCCCCAGTGCAACAAACCAGTCAAAATACATTTTCTGATTGCACTTGAAAATAGATTGGTAAATAAAGGAACAGGATAGTATATTGTTGTGAGACAAAGGCCAGAGACGGGCTTATCCATGTGAGTAGGTCCCTAGTTTAACTCAATATCTAGGCTGTCTGGCACAGTTCAAGACTGAGTTTCACTGGAAATGAAAACATGAATATCGAAGAGAAGTGTCTAGATTTGTGCAATGGCAAGACAAAAAGCAATGTGGACGATGATCACAACACTACCAACAACACAGAAGGGGTCACCCCCCGGATCTCTGAACTGATGACAGACGGCAACACAGAAAAACAAAACATTGTTCCCACAGAGGCCTCCGAAACGTACCTGATGCCTCAGCTCACTGACAACCTTCAGGCCGCGGAGGAGGATAACCAGCAGGCACAAGACACACTGGAAATTGATGAGGTCAATGGAAATAGAAAGTGCAGTGCCCAAGACACCCCTGCAGTAGTGAATCCCACTGACTTGATCTTTTCTAATGATGAGCAACACAAGGACGATATTGGAGTGGAGGAAATGAAGGAACACAAGGACACTGATCATGCAAAGTGTGTTGTGGAAGACGGGGATGATGGCGGGGACATGGACATAGGCGTGGATCTGAGCCTCGATGAGAGTGGGGTGTTGGAGGCAGAATCGACAAACGTCAGCTCAGACAATACTTTAGAGTCTGCATCTGAGGATGTCTCAGCTGGCAGCATGGCGGAGATCCCGTCAAATGTAAGCCAGACAAGCAGCACAGAAGCTGCTGCCACAGACCAGGCCGGACTGTACCCCTCGGTGGAGGAAGGGGACGATAAACACAAACCAAGTGGTAAAAGAGTGACGTTTCCCTCAGATGAGGATATTGTCTCAGGAGCAGTGGAGCCCAAGGACCCCTGGAGACATGGTAATACAGTTTGTGTTTGTTCTGCTCATCTGTATTTGTGAATGACTTTCTGTTGATTCTACTTGTCTATTGTGCCTGTATGAACACGCCAGTCCAACCAGGATTTATTCTCATAGGACTTCCAACCTAATTTTTGCTCAAGCTCCATACCCTAAAAAGCTGTTCCCTCTATTCAGATTGGGTTTAAAATGTGCCCTGTCATGGTCCATATTCAATGTGTACTCGGTAGAGACGTTATGGAAACGTGAGACGGAGTTGATGGATGTTGACATTTATACATGAGAGGTGTCTTTGAGAGCAATGTGCACCTGTGCCCCCGGCCCTTTTTCAAACAGAAGTCCATTTCTTAGTTTAGATAGTCGGATCACTCAAATAAAAGCTTCGTCTGGCTTTTGTGCTGCAGCAGTCGAAGTACACCTATGCATCAAAATATAGGGCCAGGCCTGTGCTGTATGCCACATTGTGAGTGGATCCCACCACTCCTTGAGGTGTGCCATTTTACCACAGTAGATTCCTGTTTGTTCAGTGAAAACACAGCCAAAGGAAGCTCGTGCAGGATACGGCACTGCCTTTACTGTGTTGATACAAGGAACCCAGTCTTTAAAGTCGCAACAAAAGAAGTTTCTTCTCCACCTTTTTTTATTTTAAGTTAATCTTTCGTGTAATGGTTGTTACAATAAATGTCATATATATTTATGTTTAAGATGAGATCAAACTTTTTTGATTAAACACTTGCAGCAACACAAACGATGCAGCAGAGAGAAAGATAGGAACAGGATACAGATAAGTAGAGAAATTAGATAAGATGTATAAAAATAAGTTAGATAGCGATGTACATTACATGTCACTCTAAACCAGTGTGGATGAAATGTATGTGGAGAAAAAATGGGTTTTCTGCCAGTCCAAATCAAATGATCAGGTATGTTTGAAAGTAGTTTTTATATAGGCTATAGATTAGTATGCATGCATTATTAATAATCAAGCATAATGTGAAAAATAACAAATATAATATCAACAATTTGTTTAGTACACATTTTTCTTTTTGTTGTATTTTTAAATTCAATTCAACTTTATTGTTATTTGCCTGAAGGGACCAATATGGTAAAATGTAGTTTTACACGTTGCATTTTTATTCATTTATTGGTCATCATGCACCAGTAACTATAGAAAGAATTGTAGGAATGTCCCAATGACTTTTTGTTTTTGGTCCCCTGTCCAGATTTGAGTGGAATAATCATTATTTGCCATTACCAGGACTTATTATTTATAGTTTTTCTTATTATTATTATATTCTTGTTCATGTTTTTGCAGTCTAGTTCCTCTTGAGCAGAGTTATACTGCTTTGTTTCAAGTTTAATCCTTTTTTTTTGTTTTTTGTTTTTTTTTTTGCTCTCGGAGGAACTGGCAAATCATGTGTGATCTGACCATGACTCACACACTCCTTCATCTGGTGTGGACAATGCACATCATTTAATAAACAGACCTACAGTCATAGTGGGACAACTGGTGTTTGCTCACAGTACTGTGACGGCAGTCAACATAGTTAACACAGTTGACTGCAGTTGATTATTTGGACTATATAGTGTCTTGTGCCTCAGTGTCTTTGTGACCTGTGTGGTTTTAAGGGGAAGCCAGCGAGATTCCTGTTTTTTTTTCCTGGCGAATGAAACCAAAAATGTAGGCCAGGCCAAGGCAAGGGTCAGTGATGCGAGATGTCCAGACGGGGGAGGGGCAGTAGGAAGAAGCACAAAAGCAGCAAGGTTAATAAGCATGAACAGTACCGCCGAATATAAATTGTTCTTTTAACCCCGCTTCAGTTGGTCAGACAGCCCATTTATCCTCACACATTTAGCTGCATGTAACTGTAAAATATCTTCTACGCCCTTAAAATAATTTACATGTTTGTAGCCTCTGTGCCTCTTACAACTTACTTGCCATTTAACCCTGTAGCTTTTCCAAACGTTTCAGTATAAGTTTACAGCAGCCAGTCTGAGATTAAATATCTTCAGCCAAACTCCACAGGGGCAAAGTCCAACCGAGTTAGCCAAGATTTCTGGGACCTTATGAAACACATGGCGCTGGGAACAGTCCAATATGTAGATGACTGTAGAGTGGGCTCGGTTTATTCATCGCTGCATATTTATCATGTAGTTTATTTAAGATGGAGTTAATCACTTTATACAGAATGCTCTGTTTTTAATGTAGGCAAAGATAAAACAATGTGGTACATTTCTTAAAAAAGTTTCAGTTCAATGGTTTGAACGAATACAAAAAATTAAATCCCAAATCCTCAAAATGTTATAGACATTGTTGATGTCAGTCTAAGTAATGAGATCAGAGCAAAGTCATTTTGTTTATTGTTGTGGGACGTTGTAATCCTATACCAGAGCCAGGACAAATGGCCACTAAAAAGGGGATTCAAAGTTTAGATAAAATGCACAGGTTTTTGTAAGTCATCTTAGAATATTCCTTTTAAATCAGAATATTTCTTTGTTCGACTTGGCATTTGTCACCTACTCGTAGCAACCTGCACTGCAGCGCCTGTGTCGACTGAAAATGACATGCAAAGTATTATTGATGGACGTGGGGCACGTCTTTAATAGGGCTTTCAGACTGAAAACAGCCCTGCGTTAAAGCAATGCAGAGGCTTGTGTTGGTGGGAATTTGATGTTTAGGTACTCGTGAGATATGAAATCTGATCCAGAAGGAAAGTAACAGATTAAAGTGTTTTAAAAGTTTATCAGGTGCCAAAACACTGCACCAAGGTTTACATTACTCACAAGTGGGATTTTACAACTCTGGAAACTATTTTATCTTTCGTCACATCAGAAATACTCTATTCTGGAACTTTTCTATTGTTCTATATATATTGTAAAACAAATTATTTTTTAAAATATATTTTATACTTTTTATCAAGCTCATTCAGGTAATGGCAGTTGTATGTGACAACACATACAAGTTATGTTCGTAAGTTGGAAAAACGTAGTCACCCACTTTAAACAATATGATGACATCTTTCCTTTTTGTAACTAAGGATGGCTGATAACAATTAAATGCGTGAGCTTCAATAAATGTTTGCAGAGTTACACATGTCACATATGTGTTCAATATGGAAATAACTTCTAGTGCCATGTTTTCAAAATCTACTCAACTACTAGCGTCTCAATGGTGATCTCACTAAACCTTTGACGTTCACCTGGATATCTTGTCCTTTGTCCTGCTTCTGCTGTCTATCTTGAGGACATGCTCACGTGTGTGTGTGTGTGTGAGTCAAAGTCCAGGAATGTAAATGTATCTGAATCTCCACTCCAAGGAGCACTGTGCCACAATAGATCTGTGATCCATTCAGACCCTTTAACTGCCCATCTAGTGTCAGGGTCTCTGGGTCCTCTGTCTTATGTCATCTGTCAAAAACACGTCAGTCTGAGCTTCATCCTCGCAGAGTACGAGCTCCTGCTGTAAGAGCAGAGGGAGGAATTTGTTAGATGGATATTGAATGTTCGCAGAGCAACATATTGCTGTCACGAAATGAGCCTCCGTTCTTAATGGAGTCTAGAAAGCTGCCATTCAAAAGAAATCCCTTGGGTTCAGGAGGGAGCAGAGTCCGGGGAACAATAGCAGCCATCTAGGGTGTCGTGTTTCCATTTCTTCCGTGGCACTCAAATTTATCCAGAATTGACGTTCAGTTTCGTGGTATCATGCAACATGTGAGGCTGTACTTTACACGAAAAAGACCAGTAGTGCTTCTGTGAACTACCGTTGTAATATTGTGCTCAAGAGATTCATTTTGTCGACATCCTCTTAAACAGCATAAGGGAAGTAGTAAAATAAGCCAATATCATTTTGTTCTGAGTTACATAATATCATTCCTAAACCCCCCTTTTTTTTTCCTTTCTCTTTTACCCTCTCCCTGTCGATACTTAAGGGGACATTTGTTCTATCCCTACAGGCCTGGGCAAATACTACATCATATCCTGAGATTCCTGAACTTCCCAACATGCTGCGTTGCTTCCCCTGCTCCCTTCGCTTCTCCCCCCCTAGTTCTCCTCCTCCCTGTCTGGCCAATTCAGTCTAAGTGCAGCTCGGGCTTATATCAGCAAAGCACGTCATTACAAAAGCACCGGATCATACTGGAAGCCTGTGCTAAGTCATTTATTTTATCAGACTTATCAGCCAGTCACTGCAAACACTACTCAATGGAGAGAGATACTTTTTTGTTACGTCTTGGCGCAAGATAGTTTTTTCATAGCAACCATTGAAAATACAGCACTACAACTTTATTGTACTAGAGCTTTGTGTACGAAAAAGTTAACTAAAATTCCTTAATTAATGACATCCTGCAAGCGAAGAAACTCTTTGGCCTACGTGCAGCTCCATCTCATGTCATCAGACCCAAGGCCCACTTGGCACCAGGTTGTTAGAGGCTCTGAGACCCATGAAATGTTATGTGTTGTGGCTGCGGACCAAGTTACATACTGATAAGCAAAGCTTTCAGTGTACGGAATGAACAAAGGCTGTGAAAACCTAGATGCTAGTTTGCTAGAGGCAGGCCCGTACTTGGGTTTTCTGGGACAATAAGGCCAATGGGGGGGAAGCAAACTTTCTTTTTAAGTAATCTGACAGAAACGCAGCATATCCACACTTTGACAACTCGGTTTGCAAATATACTTTTTCATCCTATTGGGAACAACAAGGCTGCACATATTTCGGTGTTAAGTCAGCAGAGTTAACATTGTCAAACGTCAGCTGCCGCCTGCCATAAAGGTGTCAGTAACACCCCATTTTCTATAAAAACACAAGAAGAAATAAAAGCGAGTTCACGCTATTACTGAGGCAAAGAATGTGTGGAAATCAACAGTGCAGGATAATAAGAGACCACAAAAAAAAGTCCTTAATGAAAGTTTAAAAAAGGTTTTATTATTCCGCATATTCGTCTGAGCATTATTTATCGTGATTAAGTGTTATTTTTGTAATATTTATGATTTAGGTCTTGAGACTTTGGTGTAGTTTTGAAAATGAAATGAAAATTGTTGTAGGAAAGTTTCAAAGCAGAGCCATTAAATTATGAGAACATTGTACCTTAATTCAGTTAAATTTACTAACTTTTAATATCCTTTTGAAGTGTGTTCTTAAGAGGGCAGCTGTGTAATCTATAAAGGCATAACATCTTGATCAGAACTCTGTATTTAAACCATGTAAAACTTGATTGGTACGTCCCTACTCATCAGCAGTCAGTCCCTACACTCAGCGCAGCTGTCAAGCAGCTTCTCAGATGTTGCAGTGTAGTACTGTAAACACTCTGCTAGGTAAACTATGTGATGTTGACACTGTTTCCAAATTGCAGTTTTTCTGTGCTGATGCTGATATGTTTGATACGATAAGATCTGCTGATAATATCAGCCCTTAGGGTTAGTTCTAGTTTGGACATTTATATAGTATGCATGTCTGCCTGTCTATGATACACATGCACCTTTGTTTGTCTTGTAAATATGAGAAAGAAGTGTCTTTGCTTTTTTTTTTGTGATGCCAGAACTCTGCCCTATTTAACCCATGTCTGTCTGCGCTGTAGCCCTTAACCATGGTCATTTTTAGCAACAAAGCTGGGAATTGATACCAGTCTCAGCCTTTCTGTCCCCGTCAAACGGGAATTCCTCGCTGTCTTATCGCTCTTGACGAGTCTGAAAGTGACAAATATTACCTACGTTCTCTTTACATTGCGCAAAAAGGCCCCTCATTTAAAAATAGAGCATACAACTGTTGTTCGCTCACAATGTCACTCTCCATCTGGTCAGTCAGCTTTCTCTCTCTCAGACACGGGCCTGGTTTCATGTGGGAGGTTGTTTAAAATGGCTGCTCTGTTTTGTTTTTGTTTGTTTTAACCATCATTATAGTTCATTGTACCAAGAGAGAGGCTACTGTTGATGCACAGTTGTGAAGGTCTTACAGCTG
>JAVQJL010045419.1:0-21478 GCA_036024295.1 Nannoperca obscura | reverse complement strand
ACACACACACACACACACACACACACACACACACACACACACACACACACACACACACACACACACACACACACATTATTGTGTATTGTACACACACACAGTACAGGACCATTAATCATACGCAACCCAGTTCTGCTTCTCGCCTCATACTCCTCTCATGTGCTTCTGGCCTAAGGTTGACTTTGCAGTCTCTTTATTTACCCCAGTGCGGTGCAGAGGTTGCATGCCATGGAGATTAAATCAAAAGGACAGAGTGGCTTTTGGGGGTGGGGTGGGGGGGTGGGGGATGAGTGCATTGTTGAACTCTGCGGGCATACATACGTGCACATAATCTCATGGTAAACACCAGCAAGAATGCAAAAATCTATAACTGAAATATCATCGGCTGGGATACTCGACACTAATTACGTTAGAGGCCACTAACACGGTCGCACACGCCACAGCTGCATAGTCTGAACTGCAGAGCAAGCCTGAAACGCAGCCTGTCTTTTGTGTTTATTCAAATAAACTAGTGATGTAATAGGATTCCTTCACTTTTTGTAAATGTCTGCCATGAGCAAGGACAATAAAATGGATTACTGGACAGAACTGATGTATTCTCTGACTACAGTGCTTCAACGTGCCATCAATCAAGCCTCCAGTTCAAGTACACCCAGTATTTCTTACCCAGGTAGAGAGATGCGTTTTCTTTCTTCACATTGTCGTCCAGGTAGGTGGGCCCCAGGGTGTAGATTGGCGTCGACCCCATGCCCACCAGTATCTGGGCGCAGATGAACAGAGTCACATACAGGTTGTGCTCATTGCCCTCCTGGTCGCGAGGGCACGATGCCACGCCGGGCAGCTCACGCCCGCTGCCGTTGCCGCTCTGACAGAGGCCTTCGCGGCCCGCCGAGGAGTTCATCTCCTGGATCTGGTAGGGTGGCGAGATGAAGTGGGGCAGGGAAAACAACGCCGCCCCTATAGCAATGATCACACCACCCACGGCCAGCCAGCGCGGCCTCTGACCTCTGCCGCCAAAGTAGGAGATGAAGACCACCACCAGCAAGCTGCCGATGTCGAAGCAGCTGACCAGCAGGCCGGACTCAGAGCTGCGCAGGCTGTAACGCTTCTCAATGGTGGTGATGACGCTGCTCAGGTAGCCCGAAACCATCAGGGACTGGATGAAGGTCAGGTAGCACATGCAGAACAGGAAGCAGCGGGAGTCCCTGAGGATGACCCGCACGTACTTCCTGGCTGGGATGCGGATAAGGCGAGCGAGAGAGAAACCGAGTTTTTTACCCCCACAGCCGGCAGACCTGTGGCCCTCCACGGGCAAAGAGCTGCTGAGCCCCACCATGCTGGAGACCGAGGGGGAGAAGTCTGTCCTGGAGGAGGGAGACTCCGCCTGGCTGGAGTCCGGGGTCTTCGGCTGGAGCTCGCTGCCCTGCTGCTGGGTGGTGTTGACCAGCCGAGGCTCCGCAGCCTTCTGATCCGGCCCGCACGGTCCGTTAAGGATGGGTAAGCTCTTGGACTTGAAGCAGCTGTCGGGGTCCGTGTACTGGTCCTGGAGGTCGTGGATCTCCAGAGACAGGTCACTCCCCGTTCCGTCGTTGTCCGACGAAGTCATGGCGTAGCCGGAGACGCAGCTTCCGTCAGTCAGTACCTAGTGCCCCATCGGGGTGGAGCTGCTGCAGGTCTGGGTAAAAGACCCTGAACCCCTCCAGTTATGCGCATGTTTTATTCCACATAGCTATTCACAGCAGACCTGCTCTGTCACATGAAGCTTCTCTCAAAAGCACCGCATTAGCCCCAAAATATCCTTACAAGCCAAATAGTGGGATCTTGACCGAACACAGAAGAACATCACCTTCCTTGACGTGACACTGTAGAATATTGTCCAAGGGGTGAATTGTTTACAGTAAATAGCTTTAAAAAACGTCATAAATAACAAAAAGGTGATGTCTTTACAAGTTGATGTGAATTTTATGGCTCTTTGTTGGACAGGAATCTGGATTCATGTGGGGTTGGTCTGTTTCTTTTGTCCCATAGCTGTGCAGCATCCTAGGAGGAGGAGGGGGGGGGGGGGGGGGGAGATAAAAAAAAAAACAGGAAATTAAAACATACATACAACAAATCAAAATGGTTGCTACTGCCAAAGTAGACATTTATATTCCTAGGAAATCTAACCCTTTCCACTTCTAGCATTCTGGGACCAGTCTGGATTAAACTGGTCACTTCAAAATCGCTAAATTAGTAGACGAGAAAATATCCCACAAAAATAAAATAAAAAAGAAACACAATAAACAAGTCGCACCGGAGTCAAAGTGTCCCAGCGGGAGAAGGTAAATTACACCCAGTCCCCCCTTTTGTCAAAACGAGAAATATACCTAGAGAACAAAAGAGCACGCTGTCCAACAAACGTCTCAGTCGTGACTTTGAAAAGAAACAAAACCCCGATTCAACACGAGACATTTCGGTCATTTTGTAACAACGAGCCTCGTCCTCGGTTAAAAGGGGGACAGATATTATTTGACAGAACCTCCAGGGAAGGGACAGACGGCTGTAATACTCACGCGGGACAGAGGGAGGTAGCCCGTTGTTCTCCACGCAGCGGCCACTCACTGAATGAAACCTGGAATCTGACGCGGATGGCTGCTGCTGCTGGTGGGCACATGTCGCCTTCAAGGACTGTCGGATGTGCTACAATTCAGAGTTCGGTGCACTATTAAAGTGGGAAAAAAACGCTGAATGGGTCTAATTTTTCATCACGTCAGATCATAAGATCAGGAGGGGAAATGAAAAAGTTAGTTGATTACACAAAGTAATTTGGTGTGTTTATTTATAATGTTTATTTATCAATTATATTACAGATATAATTATAGACCTACCCGTACTCTTTTTACGTCTATAACTCATAATAGATCTGTGCTAGAAATGTAAAAATAATCATCAATTAACACGGCTTGGCCTTTTTGACCGTCTGTGTTTAGCACCAGACACACAAATACGACATATATATACGACAAATCTTATTCACAATTTTCAGACTACAGGATAAATCACGACGAGGAGATGGCAACTTGAACTCAGCCAAACTCGAGCTACAGTGGGACTTGTAGTTTATTTTATGAGCCTGACGCGCGTTCAGCTCACTATCTGACAACATGTAAACCTGAGACGAGTAGCGGCGGCTTACTAAGACACAAGCCACGCCTCACACATCTGGAAAACGCTAATGTATTCATATTTCCGTTCAGTTAACTTCGATTACACCGACTTTAGGACTTCATATACCAGCATGCTTGTCGGCCCATATGGTGGCTTGTTTTGTGCACTACGTCATCTGGACAGCTGGGACCCTTGCTGACCCAGCAGTGATTGACTGGTCACAGGCTCGTATACACGACAATAGGACCTGTGCCTCTCTGACGCAACACAGTGTAAACAACAATGTCTGCTGGAGTCATTTTATTTCTTCAGAGGACATAAGCACTCAGTCACTGATGAAAAGTACTCACACATTACAATGAAGACTGCACCGGAATATCGTTTGTACACATTTACAAAGCTGAAGCGAATCATGATGAAATATATTCATTACTACAATATATAATCACATTCATGTGAGTAATATGAAGACCCGTCTTTTGAGGAGGACACATACATAATGGTCTTCTGATCAAGATTGTAATTCATGTTGATGTCCCTTTATCCTGATGGCCATTGCGGGTGCATTTATAAGGTTAAAAAAAGACAAATATTGTAACATATAATACATGTATTCATTCTGTATTTGTTATTTGTGGGTCTGAATAAACATTAAGGTTTATCAATATTGTTTTATTAAATTTAATGAAAACATCTGTGCTGACAGCGAATAAGATGTACCTTTTTTATAGAGCGAGTTGACTACCGGTGCCCGGCATTGGGATGGATGACTTTCCCCAAGGTCATTAATTCATCTCCTGGACTAGGTAGGCTGGGTGATCAATCCCACTCCTCTTCCTTCTCCTCCTCATCATCATCATTTTGATACTCCCTGGATCCTCCTTGGAGGAAGAGCATTTCAACGAAGCCTGAATGTCAAATCTCTGCTTCACTTCCCAAAATTGGTTTGTGTGAAAGCGAAAGTCTAATAATTTTTTTATATCCTAAAGTAATACACAAGCTTTGCTCCCCTACAGTATATGTTCACAGCATTATGTTGCATTTAGGATTGAAAAACCCTATTAAAGTATGTATTAAGATCTTTCTTTATTTTCTTTCTTCCATAGAGCAGCTCTGCACTTCAGTGAGTAGAGTTGTATTGAACAGTGATGTACAGATTCTCTAGTACAGGTTTCCTTTTCATAGTTTGATTTGTACTCTTACCACAAGAAGAAGAAGGAGTAGAAGAAAGAATATGAATATGCAACATACTCAATATATTAATTGTCCGCAGCAGATTTCTTACGAGCCAAACGCCATCGATTTAGAGAAGTCACACTGACCGGAAACTTTACGGATGACAGGAGCAGTCTTTTCCAAACGCTTAATATGTCCTTGCCTTCTCAGAAATAGTTTTAATAGCGTAAAGTACAGCTTTAGAGGATTTGGGCTTGAATGCCCGGCAGCATCAGAAGAACAAAACGTGGCTGTTTTTGCTACAGAAAAACAACGGGAAAACTTCCCATGTGAACGAGTAAACCAGCACAATAGAGACTGAACAAGCATGCCTGCATAAAAAAAGAAGAAGGGGGGAGTGGGGGGTCGCAACAAAGCTTTCCTTCATATCGAAATGTTTCCCACAGCCATTGCCAGCAGTTATTGTCATATTGCATTTCTCGTATAACCAGCAATAAAATAAACAGCCTCTTATTAGAACAACTTTAAAAACTTTTTATCACTCATAGGGGGTCGGAAATCAAAACTATTTAAAATATCAATATTCGTGGGAAATATTCATGCAGCGTTGTGCAGAAACGGATCAGTCCCTGTTGAACTTGCTCTGCTCTGTTAGAGCCAAAATGAGAGCATTCCTCTGTGATTACAGTGTGATGAAGTATTATAGAGAGAAAATGCAATGAAACTGCAAACTCTTGGATGTTTCCCTGTAAATTATGTTTTTATGATGTGGTGCAGCTACTGACTTTCAAAATTGAGCACTGGTTCCACAGAGGAGAGAAATACAACACCACCCTCTAGTGCACAATCTATTCCAGTGAGGCCAGGGTCTGCAGAGCGCTTGTGTTTCTGAACATGACCAGTAGATGGTGCTTTGTCCTCAAGATTGTTAGCGTCAAACAGAGAACTGGGCTGCTTGGCAGGATACAGCATATACAGACAAAATGTATAAAATAATGTAAATTGTTTGATTTTACATGATTATTTTTAAAGCATCGTCCACTGATTATACACACGAAGATCAGCCCATAAAAAAAGATGTCTTAGAAACTAATCTCAGATGGGGATTGAGACTTAAACGTTTTATCAGAAACCTGCTTTACAAACTGGGGAAATTAGTTGGAATGATGTGAGTTTACCAGGTGGACAAAGTCTAACAAAATATGGTATTGGGTTGCATTATGGAAATTGTACGATCCCAGGTTACTGTGGACTAAAGATTAGGGTATCTCAGCCTCTGCTCCATCCATTTTGACCATTATTTGGAAAATCTGTCTGTCAAAAGTTACTACATTTTGTGAAAGTGAAATAATAAATCACTGTGGTACCCCTTTAAATTAAGTGCAAAACAACGTTCCAACTGCTTTGGTAAAGTATTTTCTTTTATTTGATGAAAAACAAAGCTATACAAGTCAAACTGGCCATATGCAAAGACATTTTGTCACTTTAGCACTGCATGTTCTTCAACAGCCAACGATATTCAGTATGCGTTTGATTTAAGCATTCCATTTTTCTTCTTTTGTCTTCCTTTTCAGCTACACACATTAGATTCAAGATGATTTACAATGGCTGGTCAAAGTGCTTGTTACAAAGATTTCTCCTCCTCCTGTCAGTTCATGAGTGATGACATCATCATCATCATCATCATCATCATCTGCACCGCAGCCAAGTCTGACACATCCCATGGCCTTGGGCCGGTCTCCCCCTCGCTCCATCCCACACTCTTCCTGTTAACCATCCCAACTTTATTGACATTACAGGAATCACTAATGAAACACTGTCTGTTTCTCAGCTGGCTGTGTCTGCCTGTAGAGCTATTAAAGGGAATCACACGAAGGCTTACACACACATACGTGTTGATAAATATACTGTACAGGCCCCATCCCCCCCACCCCATGGTTCACATCTACACACAGCAGCCTTTTCCTGTATGTAGCCTTGGCTATCGAAGTAACCACCAAGTAACATACGGGAAAATGCAACACAGACAGACATTGAGGTGTGTGCATCTGTAACTGGAAGTCAGGGGTGCTGCTAGGAATTCCAGGACTCCTCCAGGATACCTGCCACATAAGGAAGCATAATTAATCCTGTATTTTCAGTGGCTTCTGCTATTTCTGATTCCTGAAAAGAAGTAAAGGTAAACAATCCAATCGTCACCGACTATTGCACGGTTTCATCAGCTAATGGCTTACAACAGCACTCAAATATATAGGAGGACTCTATGTTTGAACTATAACCCTCTGTGGTATTGTTTTACCACATTCTGCTTACCGGAAAGGCATCCTTTTAAATTAGCCGTCCTCTCTGTGCTGCTTTCTAAGGTCAACATTCTAGTGTTGTGGACAGACTCCCTGATCTGTAGTCAGGACTACTCCCCAAATTAGTTTACCCATTCAGAAGGGCTTGCAACTGGAAACTCTGCAACCCAGAGAGCGACTGATGCATATGAATAAGGCAAGCAGATCAGGACAGAAGGGTGGTGTAGTAATTGTGTTAAAAAGTGCAAGGGCCCCAAAATAAAGACCCCCGGTATAAGCCTGTGGAGGCCCCCTTACTGTGCAGAGCAATCCCAGCAGATTGGGTCCCATGCTTATGCAAAAGTCCCCCCCCCCCCCTTTAGACCCATCACCCTCAAACCTGCCATCACCTCCAAAAGCCTGACCGGTAGGCCAGGTCACCCGATGAGTGGACTAATATACAGAGGGCTTCCATGACAAAGGCTGGCTGAATGTCCCTTTCCTAATAAATCATGAGGACATTAACAAATATGTGCCTCGCTAAGAAAAGCACAACAGCTCCCTTCCCTGTAGGGATCTTTAACACTGATAACACGCCTACTGATGGGAGCACTGGCAAATGGGACTGATTATGGATTACTGCAATGCTCATATTTAATATTAAAAAAATCATTAAAAGATTAAAAAGTTTAATTAAAGCAAACTGAAAGGAAAATACCGTGTAATATAATCAACAGTGATATACTTCTTCTTGTGGGGAAATTACTGATTTAATTTCAGTTTATACATTAAATTAAAAAAAAATCAGCAGTGAGTTGGCTTCTCACTTCAGCTCAACACATATAATCAAATTAAATGTAAATGAATGGATAAAGCATATGTGAATTGAGACATTATATTTCACAGAAATCAATGACTTATCATGCTTGTTTGCTACCAGTTTTGCACTAAAAACAGCAATGGTAGCTCATCTTGCAGTAATCAATGATCAAAGCTACTTAAATCACAATTTCAGTACCAGTTGCATGTTGTCCTTCTTTCCAAAAAACACATTATTTTGATAATGAATACTCCAGAAACACAGATCGTGTCAGTCATTTAATATAATTTGAATAAAAACAGGACTGCACATAAGCTCGACACGTGTTGTTTAATAGACCGTAACTGATGGGTGAATGTGGGGGGGCTGGTGTGAGTTGGAAAAAGCAGTTTAGCTGCATACACAGCATGCCTGTCCTTCCAGAAGAGACCCTGAGTTTACTGTAAACATGGGGGGCTGTTTCAAGCCCTCCTCAATTCCACTAACACATATGGAAATGGGCCGTACCTTTGGGGCTTTGTCCTCCTCCAAGAGCATCCACACAGCCCTTACAATGTTAAAGGAGGGGACTGGCAAACGTTTCATATTCATGGGGCACAATTACCTCCATATGAATGGAATAATTGCTCTTTAGAGGCTTAAGCTACCAACTGAAGTATGTGTGCGTTCTTCAGGCCCTTGGGCCAAGGTGATCAGCCACCTAAGCAGAGGGTGTGCTCTATCATCTGAGGGGAAGGAATGTTTCACTGCTGCGTCGGCCTCTGTGCATAAATACGTTATGTAGGTCCCTGTATGATGTACAGTGTGTGCATGGGTGTGTGTGTGTGTGTGTGTGTGTATGTCAAGGATTGCTGTGTCTGTGCATACAGTCAAGATGTCCACCTGATCGCTCATCAGCTGAAATGAAATGATAAACTTTTGTTTGTTTTTGTTTTGAAAAGGAAGCACGATTGCCAGAGATAGCAGTAAAAAGATTTAGTTTCCCTCACTGACTAATAAGTAAGCAGCAACAAATGTTTTTAGGATGCAGAACTTTGAAAGGAAAAGGGCTCATCGTATCAGCTGAAACTTTTTGCAAAAGAAAACATGTTTGTGTTGCACTGCTCAATGAAATATTTCAAATATAAGGAATCAAAATAAGTTCATGACAACTGTATCCCTCATGTGGACCAAAATTACGTTTTTGGAACAGCTGTTAATAACGAGAAATCGTGCATGTTACCTGCTGAAAATCATTGATCTCTGAACAGGGTGGGTCCTGCCTGGATGAACCTAAAGGGAAATCCCTTTCCTATTGTTGTCATACCACCCTGATCAGCTCCTCAGAAGCCAAAGGTACTTGAGCGTGTGCCTTCTTAAGCCCTGAAGAGGATACTTGTGCCCAGCTCATCCCACTAATTACCTTCTAGTCGTACTGTAAATGGGCCACTCCTGATAATCAGCCTAAGCCGGGAGGAAGGCTGGATAGAAGCGCAGACAGAGGAAGACAGGGATGGATAGGGGATGAAATGAATGAGGGTGTTTCAATGAAACTGATTAGCTGCACGAGGCTGAGAGCCTTAATTTGACAACTTGTAAAGTTTTGATGACATTATCCCCGATCCATATGGTGGCTTAGGATCCATCCCCAACGGAGCAGCTGATTAATTTCTTTTTCTTAAGTGTGTTTCTGCTTATAGAGTTGGGAAGCTCAGTTTGCTGTAGCAGTGTGCAACAACCACTTTTGCATGTCTGTTGTGGTACTGTCAGTCCTCTCCAACGAGACATGGTTTAAAACTTCAGAGAATCTTTCACTGATTATGTAAAATAGAGGCAGGTTAGGGAGTTTTAACAGTAGTTGCGTGTGTGTGGCCCTGGAGGTTTGCTGAATCGTAACATGGAACACACGGGCGGGTTTATGTGTGTGCTGTGACATTAAAAACATTCAAAAAGACATGGAGTATTCACAAACATGGTTTTATGCTGGTATGAGCAATTTGTTTTTGATTTCCTTTTTGAGTATTTTAACAGGATACAGCCACACATTCTAAATATTACTATATGTTTTTTTCTGGGATACCTGAATGAAAAGTATGGTGATATTCAACATTTTTCTTATTGGCAACAAATCCCACAAAAATAACAAAATGTGTAGCTAGAGCCTGATTTAGTTTATTCCTTTGTGCAGAACTCACTGCACTTTGTGACTTGTTCCTTCATTATGTTCATTTTGAGTCAAACCCACGTATAAATACTCACTCATGCGCCAAGTCTGCAGCTGAAAATAGTCAGCTGTTTTAGGGAATTATTCAGCCATTTATAAAATTTTTAAAGATTGACTTCTTTAGTAGGAACAAATGGGCTTAGGCTGAGAGTCACAGGGTTGGGAAGTTTAAGAATATTGAGAGACAGACTGAAACATAGTTGGTTTGGGCTTTTCATAGATTTTCTTTGACAATAACCAAAGTATAGATCACCAGCCATATTGTCTTTTATTTTTCTGGAGGTACTTTTTTCTAGTGATCACAAAAATTGCAGGTCTCTGTTTCCCTGTTCTTCCTCCCTCTTCTGGATCATTATAATGCCCCCCCACACACACACACAAGTCTTCACGTCTTTCTCTTACAGTAGTCAGGTTCTTGAGACACAGCTGCTAATAGAGCAATGCCTTCTGCCCCCGATCCACACGTCAGCACACACATAGACACACAATGCATCGGTGTTTGGACTGTAATTACTGCAACACTGTCTTTGTCTGGACCATAATCCGGGGGATCCATTGTCGGTCATGCTCCTTCATTATTACCAATACCCACCCCCAAACCCCTCCCAAAGGCTGTCTCTCTTTCACCGCTTCTGCCCCACACACAAGGGAAGTGTGCTGCACCACAAAAGGACTAAAAAGAGGCACAATTAGCCCTGTGACTGTAAGCCCCCGTGTGGGCCAGGAAGCTTGCCGCACAATGGGGCAAACTTTTATACGACACTTTAACGCAAACACTGGAGTGTGCTGCCTCGTGCCTCGGTGCTTAGAGCCTGGCCACTCTCATCCCGGGCCTTTGTGAGTGAGAAAACAAGCGGTCATTCATTTCATTTATTAGTTAACCATTAATTGGGGAGGCACAGTGTTGCCATTAAAGCAACGAGGGAGATGAAACAGAGGGGGATGAAAAAAAGAAATCATCAGTGGGCTGAGCCTTTAATTGAATCCCATGCTAGTCATTCAGAGATTGCCCTGTCAATGATTACATAGGGATCAATACACTGAGGACAATTTCTATCTAAGATGGGGGTGAGCTCCCAGTGTTTTTTTTGTTTTGTTTTATACTGTAGAGCACACGGAGCTCGGCCAGTGCATCGAGTAAGACGTTTGCAAACTCTTGTCCCTCTTGCAAAACCCATTACACAATCTTACAACCCACACACATACACACACCCACCCACCTTGTTCTGCCCTTGTTTGTGCTGCTAATCTGTGTTGAAGCACTTCAACAGGCTTCCACTGCTGCTCTGTATCTGCACTGCAGGACCCACATTAATGATCGGCAGACTTACATAAACCCTCTGTGGTTGTTCTCTATCGATCAGGTGATGTGGCTATCAGATAAGCTAACAGATCTATGAGGGAGTCCTTCTGTAACTGAGTTGCTCTGTGGGAGCGTGTGTGTGTGTGTGTGCCTGTTCAAGCACATGTGTTTACAGACACAAGGTATGCTCCAGGAGGATTATCATCACGCTTTCGGAACATTGTGTTGCTTTTTTGTGTGCGCGCACGTTTCACACTGTCTACCCAAGTGGGAGATGTGCTCCCTGTGCTAATTATGAGTTGTAAAGCAGGTTGTGATTGCGGTTGATGGTTTGAGTCCCAGAGGGGCATCAGTATTCAGTCTGTCCACTGCGCTGTGTGATTAGAGAGAACAGGAAGAGGAGGAGGGTAAAGTTTAGGTTGAGATGTTGGGCCAATTAACGTAAAAGACAGTGATATCAGGATGAAAATCCCTTCATATGTATTTGCTTTTGTCGTTTTGACTGGAGTACATGCATCTTAAAAATCATCAAAGGTGACTCGTGTTCCTCAGATGTCAAAACCAAAATAAAACGTCTGATCATTCTAACTTATATCTGATTTCTCATTGAATAGTATTTTCCTGAGTTGCACAAAACTGAACCCTTTTTGGGACATTACAGTCTCAGAAAATGAGAATGTATATACTGTACATGTCTGCGTACCATATTATAGCAATTTATTCTATTTTATGTTGTTTTTGCATCCCTTGTATTAAATCTGAACACCCACTAAAAAGTAAAAAGAATTTTACTGTCTACATGAAAGCTAATCATAAAGTGGTTTTGAGTTAACAAACTGATACGAACACCACTAATGTGTATAGACTTCAGAGGGGATGCTAATTAAGTTACATGAGACAATATTAGTGCCATAAACTGTTTTTGTGTGTGTGTTAGTGTGTGTGTGTGTGTGTGTGTGTGTGTGTGTGTGTGTGTGTGTGTGTGTGTGTGCGTGCGTGCATGGCACTGCCATGCTTCTGTGACCACCTGTGACACTAATGTTACCTGTCAGCTCCCTCACCGCATCGGCCTTCCTGGCAACATCCACCGACTAACTAACACACTCACGCCACAATCATCCAGCAGGAGACGAGTTACAGGACAACCACAGTCACAATTAATGGACGCGCAGTCTGGGAGCTGCCGTCATTAGGTGTGAGTTGAAGGGACAGTCTAATGGTCAGGTTTAAGGCTAATAAGGCACAGGGGGGATAGGAGCACCTGAGTGAAGACTGCAGCACGGATAACAACAAAGACATTAAGGAGGCTTTGTAATGATAGCTTGATTGAACGTTTTCTACATATTTTCTCATAGTTTCAATCTGGTTTCTGCAAGCTACATAGCACAGAAACTGCCCTCCTTTGAGTCACAAATGCTGTACTGATATTTCAGATTCTGTCCTTACTGACAGACAAAAACAGTGGGCAGGTATTACTGGAACTGCTCTGGACTGGTTTTCCTCATACCTAGCCAACATTTTTAATTTCTGTTGGTGAATTTTCCTCATAAACTGTGCCCTCTCAACATGGAATACCGCAAGGATCAATCTTGGGACCTGTTCTGTTTACCCAGTACATGTTACCCTTAGGGACAGATCATCATAACATCTCATTCCATAGCTACGCGGATGATACACAGCTGCACCTATCGTTTAAACCCTCTGACACCAGCAATATAGCTTCATTACACAACTGCCTAAATAACATAAAAGCTATGTGTCCCAAAACCTTTTAAAATTTCAAAACAAATGCAGCCGCTCCTTGGCCCCCTCCCTCCCAACATAATGTCAGCTACAAAAAATCTGGGTGTTATACTGGATAGCAACCAGAGCCTTAAGCAACATGCAAAGAAATTAGTTCAGTGAAAGAAACGAGTGTTTTTATCAATTGAGGAATATCTCAAAAGTTAGATAAATTCTGTCCTTCAGAAACACAGAGAAAATGATACATACCCTTATAACTTCCGGCCTCAATTATTGTAATTTCTTGTGTACTTGTTAGAGGTAGCCATGCAGATAATTTGGGTTTTTAAATAGTTCTCTGTTAAAATAGTTATCCAGAGTAACTGGGGCATTGTTTTTGAAGAGGGATACTGTTAAGTTTAAAAAAAAAATGTTTTGAACACCAAACTGGCATGTTGGCAGAACTATTAAAATAGTGTTGCTTGAACAGTGTGACTCAAAATCAAAGGGGATTGTTCTCTAGTGTTTCCTTTTTGAGCTGTGATAGAGGAATAGTAAGACAAAAGGGATATTTGAGGTAAAGGACTATAACTTTGGAACATACCCACTGAATTTGGCTAACTTTTAAGACTCATATTAATTAGCGTTATAACTTAACGTAACTTTTTTGTACAAAACAGGAACTGTGGATTCTGTCCCCCTTCAGTTACATTGGAATCACATTAAAAAGGGATCTCTTCAAGGCCAGTATAGACAGGAGGAACAATTACAGCGGAATAAAAACTCTTTAAATGTACGACAGGCTTGAAAAAAATGTGAACCTCTCCTTTCAAACACTGGCCAAAGCATGATGCCTATCGCAGTCTGACCCTGACCTTACGGAGCAGCCCCAGTTTGCATAACTCACACACAGTTACCTCTGTGGCAACAGCGAGGATCCACATTTCAGCTTCTAAATCAGGGCCTGTAGCCCAGTAGAGTTTTCCCAGCCAGTCTCCACCTCTGCTCCAGACGGGACGGATATTCTTTGTTTGCAGAGGAGCGTCATCGCTCACAGCTGCTGCTGTAAATCTGGCTGCCTCATCCATCTGCCAAGAAAGCCAAATGAGCTCATCCCTCTGGCCTCACATGGCACCTCTGTCGCAGCGGCGAAATACCGAGGATGATGTTAATGGCGATTATTGGTGATTTCCTCAGCTGTGTGCGTGTCATCGAGGGGGGAGGAGGGGATTGTTGTTCTTTGTCTTGTTTATGTGTGGAGGGTGTACTCAAGGCGGGATGAATTGTCTGTCCTCAGGTCACTGTTTGGATCACCTGGCTGATTGTATTTCAGCCGCTGATGAACTAAGGCTAGATTAATGTGCGATGTGCAAAAAAGAAAGAGTGATTCCCCTAACTGTGTTGTTCCTCAGCCACTGTCTTGATAAATCAGTGCTTTATAAATGGAGCACTGAAGTTCTCTATCTCTTTCCAAGGCGAACCCTATAGACCCCTGCTCCTCTCCTCTCTCTTCATCTCCATGTTCCCTCTTCCTTTAATTACTGTCTTCATGCTTGACAGGCACTGATGACTTGATTAAGCCTGCCGTGTGCAGTTCCAGTCTCTACCCTGCTGATGAATGAGTCTAAAGCTTATTAACTTACTCATTCTGATCAATAAGGCACTGGGCTTGAACACTGCAAGGACAGAGAGGAAGTTGCTGTGCTGCTGCCCTCAAACGCTGGCAGCAGGGAGGAAATCAGCACACATGATTAGCCGGAGTGTAACCAATCCGGCTGCTCTGTGTAGAGAGGAGCACCGGTGAATTGATTTTCTGGATTACTTTCAGTTGCAGAGGTTTTAGAGCTTTCTTCACACTTTCAGGATAAAGACTGATGGCATGCTTTTGTAAACGTTTTCAATTATTTTAGTTTAAAATTGATCTTAAAATGTTTATTTTAAGGCATTCAAATCAGGACACAGACTTAAAAAGAGTATATGGAGAAAATTTGAATGGAAGGTCAAAATGAGGACTGCCCTAAACTAGATAATGATACGTTTTGGGCATCAATCATGAATTCAGCAGGTTTTATCACTGACATCCTTCCTCACAACATATCAGACAATAAGTTGTTTCTAATTGCAGGACAAAACACACTATGGTCTCCTGATAAAAGCCAGATCCCCAAATATTGAGCAATGGAGACAAAATGTTCAGGTAGTGTATGACATCATGGCATAACCTGTTTGTGAGTAGTTTTTTTTGGCCAAGCGGGTTCATACACTAAAGTTAGTGCAAGTTAGTTTAGTTCAAACTAAACCGCCAACTTGTTTTGGAGCTCAAAGCCAACCATTCAGTATAATGCTCAAACCATTACTGTTTATGTCACCCGCAGAGAATACACCTCGTACATTAGCCAGGCTCCCTTTACTCATTTATACTCAGGAGGCCTTCTGACAGCATCCAGGAGGCAGCAGATGAAGAAGGGTTACATGTAAACCCTATTCCCCCGAGGAGGCCTTTCAGCCCCACCAGGGCCTTTAGGAATGAGAGGCTCATCATTGCAGCTAATTTGACCTCCAATAGAAACAGCCAGCATGCGTGTAGCCTGCACAGCCTGCAAGCAGATATTGCTTGAAGGTGACATCTTAACTGGTAATCCTTGGAACAGGAGCTTATGACTGGGGAAGGTGTCATGTGTCTGTCTGTACGCTGGAGCCACAGGACATGCTTTCCACTCTTCACATTTAGATATTGATCATTTTTTTGCGATGCAGATTTAATCTTTTATAGTAAGAGGTGCCAGTATTGATGTATTGCGGTCAGTGATACAGACAGCAAGCCCCCACACACACACACGGACAAGAGGGCTTGATTCATTTTTCATGTCAAGAAAACAGATGCTTCCTGTTGCAGAGAAGATGCGGATCATACGATACCCCCCTCCCAACCCAACCTGCCCCACCCCCATACGCCCTCCTGTCTGAGAACTATCTCTGGTTTTGTCAGGGTCCTTAATGAACAGAACTTTGTAATAGGCCGTACTGACCTTTGTTTCCCCTTTTGCTGGCTGCTGTGTTCGGAGCATGTGTGAGAGTGTGAGCAGGAGGGTCTTCTGGGAAGAGCCCTTTAAGATGATGCGCACCATTAATGTGACTGCAGGTCGGCTCCATTTCAGAGGCATTGATCCGCTGCTGGAGTTTACAGAGCGCTGTGGCAGCAGAGTCGGAGCCATAGAGAAGGACCAGAGATGGATGTAAAAATGATGTAATGAGGGGTGCTAATGCAGGAATACTGTGGGTGCTATTTAGTGACTTTGACCTGTTGTAATGTGTTTCCCAAGAAGTTTAAGATAAAATGAACTATCATGACAAATTTTTGTGACCTTTTTTTCACTAACTAATCAAATATCTAAATATTATATATAGTATATGTTATAATATTATAACATAAAGTCTTTTTCTTTTTTGATTTCCACTAATACTGTGGTCTACAGTGAATGTGCCTGATTTTGTAGACTGACTAAATGAAATAAAACACTGATTTGACAATAAAACATTTGATTTGATATGGATTCATTCAAAAGGTTTATTTAAAAGGGACAATACAGGTAACATTGTTATATATATGTAAGTAATGCAATAGATGTATAAATGTATATAAATTCAACTTGAAACAAATGGAGCCTTGTGGTAGTTCAGCCATGTTCCATACACCCTTCAATCATGAGTATGTCCACGACCTGTCTCTCATAATAGGCGCCCCATATAAACATTAGAACTGACTCGTTCAGTCTGCATACAACAATGCTGAGCTCTGCATCCTCGCTGCCTGCTTATAGAAATGTAACTCCCTCCACACCCCCGTCCTCCTCCTGTATTAGCATTTTGTGAATGTTTCTTGTAATACGCCAGGTTCAGTTGGGAGCTCAGGCACGGTCTGTGTCAAGCTCAGATTTGTTTCAGAGAATTGCGTGAACAGAGACACCAAACAGATTCAGGGTAAAAAAATTCAAAGGAACAAATGAAACAGACATGCATGTGTGAATGTACTGAACAGGATCCATTCAAATGTATTTAATGCTTACATTTCTGTTGTTGTTTAAACCACTGTTTCACTGAAACCTTTGCATTATTTGCAAATATTTGAGGAATCCCTTGTTGCAATCCAACCTGTGCGTCCGGATAAATCCTTTGGTATTTTGTAGAAGGTTGAAAACCTATTGGTTTTTGTGAGTGTGGAAAGACAATGCATGTAATTGAAATAATTAAAGAGAAGAAGGTTGACATGTAGATGAATCTACAAAATCATTAAAAACAAAAGACAGAGATATGTTTTATACCCAGACTCTAGACACTTAGCAGGCACCAATAAATCCTGAAGTGAAGAAAATACTTGCAGAGCTCTGCAGTTTTCCTCTGATGAATGTACATTATCAGATATATAGACTGACTCTTACCGTATCTTGAGTGTGACTTCTATTACCTCAGTCAATAAAAACGTTGTCAATAAAGTAGTCTGGGATGTGTACTTTGCATTAAGTGAAGGTATTGTGTCTTTTCAAGTATTGAATATTTAGTTAAAATAAAACAAGTTGGTCTGTTTTATCAAACAGTATTTATGGAATTGCATTATCGCATTATTGAAATGGAAAATGTCACAGGGTAACTTCAATAATGATTGCCACCGCTAATTAATTGCTCTGGTGTTACCAGATGAATCAATGACCATCAGAAGATTGTCTGTGGCCGAGATGAATCTCATGTGTTGGGGATTGTTAAAAAAAGCATAAACAGATCAATGTAGCTCCACTTTATAGGCTTGGGTATGGCTTAGATATCTGCTCTGCTTGATGTTGGAGTGTGTGTGGGGGCCCGGCGGTCCGCCTGGTAACCAGAGCCGTAACACAAGCCCATTTAGCATATGGCATTTTTTACCACAGAGAGGTAAACACAGTGGGGAGGCCAGGAGAATAGTAAAACACACTGCTCAGGCTAGATCTCCCTGTGGACCCACACAGGGTGGACACACACAGAGGACACAGTGTCCAGTCCCAATGACAAGCAGAGGTCACTCTGCTCAATAGAGAAGGCTATACTCCAGTTTTCTTAGTGTCTTTCCTTGAATCTAGTCTCTTTCTCCTGATTTAAATCTTGTGTCAAGCTTGTTAAAAAGTGAATTATGCACCTGGTCGTACTTTTTCCACAGTCTGTCTTAAAGTTTCTCATCCACAGACCCTTCCTCCTACCCTGAAACCCTTATTTCCCTCGCTATATGTCATTTAAACATGTCACAACACTAAAGGATGTTGATATCAACTGTCAAACCTTAAACCCTAATGGGGCTTTTTGAAGTGACAATCTAACAGATCAATGCGCCCCTTAGGAGTCAGATTACGAAGACTGTCAATGACCAAACGTGAAGGATTGGAGAAAAAATAGTGGAACAACATGACACTGGAAGCATACGACAAAGTCAAACTGAACTGCCCCCAAAGACTCGGAGCAGAGACACGCGCATACCACCGCAAAACACATACCTGCAGCTTGATTTAATAGGTGACTCGGGGTAATTGTGCTGCAGCCATCGTTTGTGTGCTCAGGAAACCTACCAGGGCGAGGCCTCTCCAACAAACTGCTGAAAGGGCATAAAAGACCAGTGGTGGCGGGGTGTTAAGAAGTTAGATGCCGGGAAGCAGCACTAAGGTGGCGCTAGGCTAGAGAGAAGCCATAAAGGCCTGTTAGGGTACATTAGGTGGAGGAGAGGGTCATAAGGCTTCATGAATGTTTCAGCAGGACGGGGGCACTTGTCTTCCAGCTCCTCTTGTCAAAAAGCCATCATGACTGGGGGGTGGGAGGTGGGCGGCGGGGGGCGGCACCGGGGGGCCAAGACACTCTATTTTCTTGTGGCGGAGCACGCATACACAATCCCAGACATGGACAGAGAATGCACTGAGAAGCACTCACACACAGCATGACCAAACCAACAGAAGTACATATACTCTTAGCTGTGGTAGTGCAGTCAGTGCCCGCCTCATCCGTCACAGTGTTCATCTCCATCACTGTCAACACACTCGCTGTTGAATCATTGCCTCTAGTCTCCTGGATGAGCAGGTTTAAGACCTTTCAGCGTTACACTCGCTGATGTTGATGCACCATCGCAAAGCATCAGGTGCTTAAACAGTCATTCCAGCCCCCGAGGTAGCTGCTAAACATTCACACCCCAGGGCCTTTCAGCTGCTTCTCCCCTTTGACCCTGCAGACCTTTGGGAGCTGCCTGGAGTCACGGTCAATTGTCCCGTGAACAATAGAAGTGTAGCTGCGAAAGCAACAGAGACTATATAACCTTGTTGGTAAATTGTGTTTTTCAAAGGCAGTGGAAGGAAGGAGTAGATCCTAAAAGAGGAGGATATTGATCAACATTTTATCATCAAAAGTGTCTACTAGCTTCTGCATGAGCTGCAGGCCTGTTCCTGGCACCTGCGTACATGTCAAGAGTTTACTTCAGGGCAAGGTTTCATTGTGATTTTGGTCAGTGTTTAACACAGGCAACAGCCATTTAGAGCCAGTCCCCCAACTGTCAAGAAATCTAAAGAAATTTGGATTTACACTTCCTGTATGACAGTATGTTGTTATTCTGGCTAATGGGAAGCAATGTAAAGGAGTCACAAACAAACTATGCCTTGCAAAACATAGCTGCCCTAACCCAATGCTGACCTGAATGTGAATATGCTGGAGGAAGGGGCCTGAGAAGGATTTCTGAAAGAGCTTGCTTGCAGCAGGTGCCACAAATCAGCTAACAGTGGCAGGAGGTGTTCGAGATATCCTGCAAGACACCACAGGTTTCATAGGGTGGAGCATTGGTCATATCACATATACATGAGTAGTAGTAATAGGAGGCTATTAGTGGAATCCGAAAGTTCAATCCCATGATTTCAGGCTTAAAAGCACCCCGGGCTTAATCCTTTGCAGCCTCACACCCTAACGTCTTTTAGCTACACCGTTGGCTCTTAGATTCAGACTGTAAGCTGATAGAGCATCAGTATTACAGTGATTAGAGAGGGTGAGGTGGGCCAGAGGAGGTGATGAGAGGAGGAGGGAAACAACTAGCTGATAAAGCAGTTGTCCTCCCTTGTTTCTGTGCTGTTAGCTTTGTTAAATGTGACTGACAGCTATTGATGGATATGTAGCTGACCTGCCCTCCCTCTGTCCATCACTTCATGTGCGTGTGTGTGTGTGTGTGTTTGTGCATGAACACATCCTGCCGCATGCACACGCACATACCCGTGCATTGGAGGGGCTTGGTTTGCAGGGTTATGGTGCACTGTGTGGCTTCCTCCTGTACTCTCGTGATGGTCCACAGGGAAATCAATCATCATCTGTCCTGTGTGGCTGGTGACTGTGTATTCTCCAGGAAGAAGAGATAAAGGCAACAAGGTAGGTGAGGAAAAGGCAAGAGTGCTTATTAGCTAATCCAGCACAAGAAGGTTACAATCTCCCACTTTCTTCACTATCTCAAATATATAAAACCCACTCCTACCCCTTCCTCCCCCTCTCCAACAGCAACAGAGAGAAAGCAAACTGATCTCTATTTAACAGGATGGTGCAGAGTCGGTGTCTGCCATACGTGTGTGTTGCCCTAGAGTGTCATTTAAATGGACAGCTTAGTTAGGATTAGTTGGACCAACAGCAAACATCTTTAGAGGCAGGGAGATCACCACGTCTGTGCATGGATGCGCATGTGGCAGGAGTACAGTGTCCATATGTTGTAAATCCTTCCCTGAGGGACAACACATGCAGGCCTTCTTTTAAAGGTAGAAAATACACATTCTTAGGCTGTTTGACATTTAAATCTAATCCCCCTCTTTAAATAGAATCCCCCTCTAACCCAAACTATGTTTTTGATTGCGCCTCACACTACATGTGGAAAATGATATGATTCGTAATGTCTTTGGGTTCCTTGGGGATGCTCCCTGAACTTTACATCAGTGGATTTATGCAGGCATGCACCAACGTGTCTTTCCTCTGGCCAATGGTGTCGTAGCAGCATGTGGTCCAACTGTCCTAAAGTATCAATTTAAGACATCCCCGGGCCTTTCAACACCACGACCCCACCGAGAGATACATTCGCTTGAGAATAGACCCTGGCACAACAGGGGCAGCCAAAACTATGATGTAACTGTCACATGGGAATTACATGGTCACAGTTTATCAGAGCAAAACATATACACGTTGTACGTGTTTTTGCTGGAAAGGCAGCATCAGGCTGCAATTTCAGGCAATTTATTCAGCACATGTAGGAGGAAATGTGCACACACAACCACGCAGATGGAGGGGAGCAAGAAATGTGGGGTGATTCAGAAACAGAAGTGTGTGTGAAAGAGGGTGGGAGGTAGGTAGGTACTGTAACAGTAACTCCTCTCCTCACTACCGAACTGCTAGCTTTCTCTCCCACAGGAATAACAGTAGGGTACATACAATAGCCTCGCGAATAAAGACACACAAATAGCAAACCGAGAACTATTGTAAAGCGCAACGCATGGGGAGAAGAACCCTATAACACTTTCTAACATCCCGAATGACAATGACAGATGTCAAGCTACAAGCATATTTACTCCTTTCAGCGCTGTTGCATATGAATTGGCCTAAAAGAAGAGAGCCCGGCAGTCCATCAGGGGTTAAATAGTTCAACAGGAGCAAGGAAATAATGTTTTGTTAAAGTTCTTTTACATGCACGACAGATAGATAGATAGATAGATAGATAGATAGATAGATAGATAGATAGATAGATAGATAGATAGATAGATAGATAGATAGATAGATAGATAGATAGATAGATAGATAGATAG
>JAVQJL010045417.1:0-22580 GCA_036024295.1 Nannoperca obscura | reverse complement strand
GCTCCAGCAGCTTCCAGGAACAACATCTGAGATCTCTGTCCAGAAGAGTGCAGCACTAGGAACAGCTAAGATACTGCAGGACCCTCAAGCTCCCAGGCCTCTGGTAGAGGACCCGAGCTTAGAGAGGAATAGACCACCCGCAGGGGCGAGAGGGGAATTATTTTATTTTACCTTTTCTAAATGTCGGCCTGCATTTCTTCGTGGATTGTCTCGGCTGCTTTGTTGCTGCATTTAGTCACGTATGTTTTTTTCCTTGTAGGACCGCTAACAACAAGCTAACATTACTCGCAGAGACAAAGCGTTACTAAACCACAAAATGTCAAGCAGCTTTTTAACCTTGACAGGATGCTGTTTTACAAGTTCATATTATATATTATAGTTTGTGAAAACAGTCCCTTCGTCTGTCTTTTACGTTTTTAATGCCTTCTGTCACGGTTTTCACTGACAAAATGAACACTGATGAGTAGTGCTAAGTAGTTTAGCACAAGTATCTGGATAAGGACGAGTGTGAAAGTACACACCATGAATCTGTGTTTTTGTAAACTGAATCTTCCTGCGTGACATTGTAATTCTAAGACCTGCTCTGTGGAAATAAAAGAAATCCACGTTACAGCTCTCTGATTACCTGAGGCCCCTCGTCCGTCCTCGGGTCACATCAGCGTCCACATCACTGGCCTGAGTAATTTCCAGCAGTGACAAATTGTAAAAAAAAAACACCTTGTTTTGGACTGAGGCGGAAATGAAGAATATATGAATTATAGCTTCAACTCTAAACTCATTATCTCAGCGCACACAAATAGCAAATGAAGCTGTGACAAAGTTAATCATGCTGTACGGGGGAACGGATTGGAGGTTTCTATGAAAAATGTTGACCTTAGCACATGACCCGTCTACTCAGCTCAATTGTTTTTTTTTCTCCTTTTCTCCCTCATCCCCAATTAAAGGAGCTTCCGTCTGCCTCGTCTCTGTAACGGATGAAGCCAGCACATCTTGAACTCTGCGTTAATTAAACATAAGTGCACGTCTCACTATAACTTATGGCGGTTCACAGTCCCTCCTCTATCCAGATAATATCCTTAACTCCTCTGGGTCATCACTTCTCCGCACGCCATTGCAAACAAGGACTAATCTCTAATGTCTCCAAAGGTTTTATCTGAAAAAATAAATGTTTTAAGGATGTACCTGGAAGCTCTTACGCAACACTCAAAGCTCAACTGAAGCAAGGGCCAATTTATTTGATGTGTGTGTGTGTGTGTGTGTAGGCAACACGCTAACTGCGCTGTCAATTAAAAATCCTCGAGCTCATCTTGGGAGTTCAGCTCATTAGGATTCATCCAAAGCGAACTTTTATCCTTTATTTTAGAAATGTTCGGTAGAACCTGTGTGTGTGTGTGTGTATGTGTGTGTGTGTGTGTGTGTGGACAACATATATGTGTATCAGGAACTGATGCATACATACAGGTTTACAAAGCTACGTGTACTGAATGTGTTCGAGTTGATACTTCCTGAAGCATGCAGTGACTGAACTCATCTTTTGGCTCACCTGCCGGCAGCTAACAAATACACAGCAAAAACAAATACAGCTGCTAACAGCAGGTTATAACAGCATGACAATAAGGCCACAGGCCTTCCTGACCGCCCTGAAAAGCATTGTGGGTATTATTTCTGTCAGCTCTGCTGTCTTCCAATGGCAACATAAAATGTAGTTTTGTAGATCTCTTTAAATACACGTTTCTGAAAACTTAACGTCATCACTTTAGGTTTTTTCACCTCCGTGTGAAGTCATGTTATTCCTACTTGCAGGTCATGAAGGTGGATAAAGAATTACAGATTATTGAGCCAATCAGAGCTTTGTAGGTGGAATTGAGAATGGGACGGCATCCTCTTGTGCAAGTGCTGGAATAACAGCAACTCACAAAATCAGAGGAATAACAGCTCTCAAATCTGTCCAATCAGTCATTAACCAATCGGTGATGTTGATGGATCGGATATCTGTCAGTCGCTACAGATTGGTTAGTTCTAGCATTTTAAGAATGCTTTGTTTATATCTTGCTGCTGTGATCCATGAGACCAAAGTATTCATCCCACTAACATTTTGATCAGTTATCAAGAAATCTTTACACACAGTTGGTCACGGTTTGAACGGATGATTCAAGCAGGAGAGTTTGGCGAACATCCAAACACGACAAATGCTCCCACTGTCAGTGTCTACTCCGTCTATTCAAAACTGAAGACGACCTTTACTTCTTGAAATGATTTAACGCCTCTCACTTCACTGCTCTGTGCATGATAATACTTTGAAATTTGCAGTATTAGAGATTGATTTTCTATATGCAACATACAGTAAACAGCAGGTGCTGCATTGCCAGCAAAACATATTACAATAACATATTAGCAGAAATTTATTTTTCAGGTAGTTTCATCGCTATTTTCCTTTGATGTTACTGATAAAAACCAACCACAAAAATGTAATTGAGTCTCACTTGCTATCATTTTCAGTCACGTGTCGACCACCACAGAGCAGGAAACTGCACTACTCGATCTGTTTCATGAAAAGCCAGAAGACTGGGACCTGGCCAGCCTAGCCGGGGCTTCTACAGGCCATGGAGGTACGAGGCTCTTTGTTATCAATGGAACAGTGGTGGGTAAACACAAGATAAAGAGGCTGAGTGAGACTCTGCCATGTCTGTTTTCCCATCTTGTCAGTTAGAATGACTCAAGCCATTAAGGCAGTTACCACAACATGCTGACAACATGTTCGGATGCCACCTGGACCCAGATGTGCCTCAGCGGTGGGTAAATGGAAAGAATGATGGAGAGGAAGTTTAGGGGCCATGTCTGCGCCAGCATATGCCCCAACCTGTACGTCCTATTACTCTTCCTCTGATAGTCCCTGCCGGGCTCCCAGCGAGACAATAAGCCATTGTTATTCTTTATGAAGAGGACACAAAAAGCCACAATAAAAGAAAAAAAGTGGAACCACTGTGAAGTCCTTGGCAACCGTGCTGCATTTTTTCCCAGACGCGTCTTTGGATGTGCTCTGCGAATTGAAAAAGGCAAAAGGTATTGTTGACGCCTGCCCTTTCCCCGTGCCTGAATACCGGAGTACATATTTTCATACAGTGTCTGTGGTTCAATGAAAGTGATCACTTGGGAAGGAGGTTTTGTTTGCACAGACAATCACTGGTTCTGTGTAGAATAGACCGGGGACATCGGGATCATAAATAACAGACCAGCGATGAGCACGGAGGCAACAAAAGCCGCTGCACTCTTATCCCATCTGTGGCAATACAAAAAAAAACAAAGGAGGATGAGCCTGATCGCTGCGTCCAACAGAATCATCTGGAATATTCTCCATGTCACTCAGTCTCATCTGTGACTATCACAGGCGAGACTCTCTCGCTGCCCGAGCCTCAGCGTCTCTCTCTTGTTCTGCCTCTTGTATTAAGCAGAAGGGTATCAAGCAATTACAGACCAAGGTCTCCCCTCAGTTGGGGATTCTTTCATCCCATAAAGTTTTACTACAAAGACTGACAGTGACCTTCACGGGGTCAGAGAATCGGGCAAGAAGCACCCAGTGTCTTTTTAAAAATGACACAGACCCTTTATGGAGCCTTCACAAAGGATTTTATGGAATAACATGATTTAGATAATACTGTTGATATAGAGGAGCTATGTCAATGTTACTGCACCAACATAATGTGATGCTTTAAAACTAGTACCGATGCAGGCATTTTAAAAAGCCCACATCGATCATGATTTATCTCACAAGGGGTCTCGTACAGTCAAATTTACAGCAATACTATTTACTTAAAGAACTTGTTTATAAGGCGATTTTTATTTAGCGAGCAAAGATACTTGCAGAGATTCATTTAACCAACAACTAATTGGGTGTGTTGTCTATAAAATGTCTGAAAACAGTGAACGTGCTCATTAAAATGTGGCAGAGCCAAAAGTGAAATCTTTAAATTCCTTGTTTTGTCCAACCAACTGCTCAAAATAAAAATACAAATCCTGAATTTACCAATTCAGGATTTAAAATGGAAAAATGCAGCAAAGCGTCACATTTAAGATGCTAGAACCTGTAAATGTTTGGTTGTTTCTGTCGATTGACTCGTCAATTAATCGACTTACCCATTCATACTAGAATAGAACGAATAGAAATAGTGTGTAGATAGAGGTATGAGCCTCTCTATATCTCTGCTTCACTGTTCTTAATGTCATTGAGATGACATAGCCCCTTGTGACTGCCGTGATGCCACTGCACTTAAAAGGGGTTTAGAGCACAAATCAATCACCGTAGTCTGACAAATGAAAAGTATCACAAACTTAGACTTTTAATCTGCCAAACAATCTGGGCTAGGTCACCTCTCTGATTTGGGGAAGATTTTGTCACTTTTTCAATCTACCCCACAGGCTATCTTCATCTTCCCCCCAACACGAGGCCAGTGGGGGCTTGTTTCTCAGCGCTAGGCCACCCAGGGGAAATGTAATTCCCTTCCTCTGGTCGGTCAGGGGAGCGAGGACTAGGAGGAGGCGGAGGGATGCTGCCTGGCTTCCTGATTAGGAGTTGAGGATGTGACTGGCTTATTACCGGCGTGGTTTCACGCAGCCCTGTGCATGTTTAAGGTGATCAGAAAGGCCGCCGCAGCGCTCACGCCGCGCTATATAAAGCAAAACAAATGACTAGCTGTGAATCACACTAAGGTGTGGTGAGCATCAAACGCTAGCAGCCCTGCCACCACCTTCGCACCCGCTGGCGTGGCTCACCCACCCTCCCCTGCACCTGCCTGCAGGGCAATGGCAGCATTATGATGGAGAAGGTGGGTTAGAGAACAGGGACCCCTCTCTGTCCATTACTCATAAGCATCCTGGTGTTTCCAATCCACATTCACAATAGGGTTTTTGAGTGATCACACACCAAACACCATGATCCCACACTGAACTGATTACGGTGCACTGCGAGGGGGGGGGGGGCATGGCTGGGGGCACACTCTGCCCCCGTAACCTTTAACAGCACAGCTCCTGTTCCTTCACACTGCAGCTGGACGCTGCCATTAGTGGGAGACTCGTGGATCTTTGCTTGGTTCTCATATTTAGTTCCCTGTTCCATTCTTACCTGATGATAACAGTCGCTGTAATCATTCTAATGTTAATAACATGTACATTGTTCTATTCCTGTACCTACGTCGCGAGCTTTGGATAATGACTACGAGCATGAGATTGCAGATCAAAGCGGTCCAATCCGTTTCTTTTGCAGGGTGGAAAGATTCATCTTTAAATAGGGTTGGGAGCTCAAACATCCAGAAGGAACTCGGGGGCGAAAGAGTGCTTCTTTGCGTCAAATGGAGCCTCTTGAGGTGGTTTGGGCATTTGCTCAGGATGCCTCCTGAAGGCCTCCCTGTGGAGATATACTGGACACATCAACCCAGAAGGAGACCCTGGGGCAGACCTATAAAACTCTGAGAGTGTTACAGATCCTATCTGGCCTTGGAACACCTCGGATTCTCACAGGATGTGGCTAGGAAGGACATCTTGCCTACTTTGCTCAGCCTGCGGCGATCACAAGTGGTGGGAAATAGATGAATGGATGTCTGGATTGTGCATCGTTCAAGTTAGTCCCTTAAATTCGGGACCTTTATTAACAGCGAGCTCTGGCGGTCAAGAAACACGAGCAGTCAGATGATCAGGTGGGTTTTCGATAAACTTGGATGAAAAACCATCTTTACCTGAAAATGTCTTTCACAAAACATCCAAGACATGCTTTGGCCTTCTGTACTTACCGTAGTGTGGGGAGATTACCAACAATGGATGCACTCACTTCCCAAATAAAGTGGTTTAGATAATCTGATGGACCCAAAGAAACTAGTGGACCGTTTACAACCGGTCTGAAGTTTCTTTACCTGATAGACTTCTTTGTCACAGTCTCCTCATGAGAAAAATAACATTTGCCATTTGTTTAAACACCTAAAATGACCTGTGCTTAACTTGACAAGGATCTCCAGTGGCTCTGCAAATCACGACTCGTCTGTCAGAAACAAAGGTGGAAAACAAAACCTCTACATGGATGCGTCAACAAAGGCTGCCGCTCAAAAACTAGCTAAATCCTAAATGTAACAGAAACAGTCCATTTATTTTGGAAGGCAATGAGAAAGTGACATACGTTGTCATTTAGTTTGGATTTTAATTTGTTGGCTCTCATTATTTTGGTGAGTATATATAACTGAATATTGACAAATGATTTAGACAATGTCTCAGGTTTAACATGCCATGCCATGTTGCTGATGTTTTTTAAATGTCTTATCGTAGCAGTTTTTCCTGTAAGCAAGTGTGTGTCTCCGGACGACGATTCCTCGGCGAGCCTCTCTACGATTAATCCGGCAGATTCTCCTTCAATATCCAACGACACCAATACATTTTAATGCAGCCTGAGATCTGGGGATGAGACCTGTCCTTAAAACCTCCCTCTCCCTCCAGGCTTAAAGGAATGCGTGTCCTCTCTCGGCGTAATTGAAAAAGATGGATCTCACCAAGTGTTTCACCGACGCAGCAGGGAGGAATTGGATTGGGAAATGTGTTCTGTATCATATTGCTATGTATGTGTTCGCCAGAGGCTCGCCACACAGTTGGTGAGAGCAACGTGTTCGGCTGCCCATATTGAAAGGCAGGAAAACAGAGAAGGGAGACATTTGCAATTTTATTACTACTTTAATGGGTTTCTCTATCATTCAGGAATTGCACTTTCTAATGCATTGGGCCCATAAATACAAGGTTCAATAGACAGCCGCTCTGCTCTCCTCATTATTCATACATTCAAACAAATTAGAACAGAAGGTTGAATAAAATATGCTGTCCATTTCCAACGTGACACCATCAGAACTTGATCATGCATACAATCTAATCGACGGCATACTATGAAATGTAATATCTAAAACTTGCACATAGCATGGCAACACGTGTTTCTACAAATACTAATCATTCGTAATGTCACCCAAATAGTGTGGAGTGATTATTGGCTGTCTCAGGTGAAAATTGGACCAGCTGCCCATCATTTATTCTTAAAACAAGAAGTGTTAGGATGGTATAAGTCAAATCACCAGGTACGATATGTCAGTAAAGTTTTGTTAATACAACACACTGGTTCACTGGTGTCAGTCGGAGTTTTCAGAACTCATTTTATCTCCTCAATTCTCACAAACTAAAGTGCTTTTTGGGGTTTTCTTTTTTTGTTCAAGCTGCTCAGTTTGATTTCCGGCGATGGCTCACACGGGGACTGTTAGAGGGTAGAAAGAAATAAACACTCCATATTTTTACAGTTGTTTCTGAAACAAAAAAAAAAAGTTTAGGACATTATTGCTTCTGCATTGTTTGATGATTCTCACAGAGCGTACCGTTATTGATTTCTGAGATAATGATCAAAACATACCCCGTCGGAAAAAAAGAGCATGAGCGCTGGTTGAATGTGGTTCATCCGGCTGCGTGCGGGTGGAGCTTTGGCAAAGTGCTTCATGAGCGGTGCTGAAAAAACTACACGTTTTTACTGAATCACACAGTTAATCAAAGAACAGTAGATAAATTAGCAGCAACTTTAATAACCGATTCATTGTTTCAATTATTTTATTATTAATTACGTAAAACTGGGTTCCAGCTTCTCCAATGTGACATTTTCACAGCCTCTCTAACTTACACCATTATAAACTGAAATCCTTCCCATTTCAAACAGTTTTTAAAAATGTTGTCTAATTTTGATGATTCAACTGAAGATGTAAATCTTTAAATAGGTAGTTATATATATTATTATTATACTGTACATAGTTTCATTTAAAAACAAAGCTTAATAATTAGTCATCAGTGGCTTGGTGTTTTTCCTGTGGAGACGATAAATCAGATTTTTGATACACACCCAATACTTGTAAGTATTACGATCAATGTATCGCTCTGGTCTAAGAAACATATAAAAGATCACATGTGCTTTTAGGTGTGTGTTTCAGTGTGTGAAGTCAAACTGTGCAAGTCTCTCTCTTTCTACTTTTAAAATGTACAAAACTATTAATCAATTTCAAAAACGTACAGAAAATACGACATGAACTGATGAGTAAAGTTAATGATCGTCTAGCATTGATTGTGCATCGTGTTTAGATATATGCACTTCTATTAAAAAAGGTTAAAACTGAAAATAATAGCAGACCATCTGAAATGATGATGTAAGATTGTTCTTGTTCTCACTTTGTTACAGATATTTGTGTGAAGTACAGACTTTTTATAGCCCAAATTAACCGATTAATCAAAAGTCACATTGTGTATTATAATTATCAACAATAATAAAGAATCAGTTGCAGAGGAACCCACTCTATGTGGACATGTTGCACCCTGCACAGTGTAACTGTGGCCCATGTGAGCAGTGAAACAGTGACTTCAACCTGTCTCAGCAAGAAAGGGACAGAAAGTCTAATGATTTCTTCTGGCTTCACACTCACCGTACCACCACCACCTCATGTGGGAGGAAAAACTTACTTTTTGGCATGTAAGCAAGTCTAAATTTAAGTCCAGGTCTTTAGCCAGAAGCCTATATACAGTACGAAACAAGCAATTAGTAGCTGATGGGATGCCAAGCGCTGATGCATGGCTTTCACGGCGACAGACAAGATACGAAAGAAAGTCAGACCTGTGGGCTGGACGACCCCCCCCACCACCTCCACCCTCCTCCCTCATGCCACCACGCTCTTGCCTTTCAAGTCTAAACTGTTTTCATAAAGCAGAGCTCTATGGGCAGCCAACTGGAAGGAAGAGGGATGTCAGGGGGGGAAAAATCAAGACGGGGTGATAAAAGAGAAAAAGATCAAGTGTGGATAAAAGAGATCAGCTTATCCGTCTGACTAAAATCAAGTGACAGCCAAAGACAGAGGATATGAGAAGGGCTGGAAGACAACAAAATGACTCTGAACTAAATAGAAAAAACCTCATCGCAGGAATGGGCACATTATAAGATGGATGGCAAATTGAACGACTCCAAATGGACTCATAACACGTCTGCTGTAGCTGCTGCAGGAAATCATATTCTGAAAATGGCTTGTTTTCGTTTTTAACTCTTTCATCTCAGCTTTGACGCTAATCAGTTGTTGTGACTTTCACTTTTAACGCCGTAGCTGCAGGACAGAACATGCAAAGTGGCATTTGGATATTTGATTATTCTTAAATTGTTCAGTATTCTGGACTGTGCTGATGTGAAACAACATTACTAGATTGATTCACCATCCGTGCAATAAGTCTGGACACCACAGCAACTGTAGTGTTCCCAAAGAAGCAAGAATATGTTGCACTGCAGCAGCAATCAGAAAGCCCATATGTTGTACAATATAAAGCCCAGGTACACCACTACAGCAGCCGCTATCATTAGACAGTAAACGTGTCATGGGGAGCTTGGAAATGGAGTGCATCTATTCAGGGCAAAGGAAAGCATCCCTTCCTCCAGCCTCCCAGAGGAGGCAGCTGTTCCCAGGCCCTCCACCACTTGTTAATTAATTACTGTGAATTAATGCTTTTCTGCTGCCGAGGATAAATAAAAAGATTGTGGTAAGGCCTCACTAATCAAGAGTGGCTTTTATTAAATACTGTGAAAATGTCAGCTGGTTGTGGCTCAATTGGAAGGGAACAATCTGACCAGCTCCACTCCAATCAGACATTATGTCTTGCTGGTCAGCGGGGCTAAATTACCAGCACCTGTTTCACACAAGACGTATTGTCTTTGTCGAAAGGGTGAGGGGGGGGGTTGTATCCAGGACCAACCTTCACTCAGGCTCTGGGTTAGTTCAGCCTCTCATGGATTCTACTTCAAATAACACTATTGACTGCCGGCGCTTGCAATGTTCCACTAGAGGAGCCCTTTGTTTGGTCAGTTTTGTCTCCGCTCGATCCGAAACGCTGGTGAGTCAGTCAACCCGAGGCTCGGCCGATCAATATGTTGCTATGAAATGTGATTCGTTGGTATAACAAACCTTTTCACCACGGCTTCTGTCTGATCTGTCAATCATGTTTGCAATCAATTGACTGTTAATTAGCTGGTTAATAACAATAAACTGTTAATTCCATGAATTGAAAGTTTCCTAGTTTTCCCAGAGGAACACCTTCAGACGAGATTGTTCATCTTAATGTTTTCGAGAGATAGCATAGATAGCATTAGCCACCATAAGCTACTCATCACACCAGACCAGGTCAGGCTGCAGCAGCAAAACACACAAGTGTGTTGAGCTGAACAAGTTTGCTAATGAACTGAGTTTTTCATTTGTAAAAGAAAGATTGTTTTAATTCTACTTTTAAAAGTCAGTCTCGCTTTTAGATCCCATTTCTTTCTAAAAGCTTGTTTCTGTTGTCTAATGGCCCAAGTTGAGCCTCCACAATGAAAGAACAGGAGGACGGGAGATGGATGAGGATAAATCAGACAGCAACACGGCTGATGAGAACAAACGAGGAGCCCGGTGATTCATTGTGAGAATGACACATCACATCCAAAACACCGCAACAGTCTATAACACAGAGCTGCTTCAACCAGATGGGAGAAAGAACAGCTGCGTGTTTTAATTGGTCACACATGCGATATCAAGCACACAGCCCATCTAAAACTGTAAGGATGCTTCCCTCTGTTCAATCTTCTCTGAGATAACTTGGAAGGACTGTTTGCCACAAGGACACAAACACACAGCGACTTGGCTTTCTTGTCTTTGATGCTCTGCCTCTGTATACGCCGAGAGAACAATACCTGCTTCCTGTCTTGGCCTGTGAAGCAATCCGTCTTTGTGCCACAAAACAATCCAGCAGATTTACCACCAAATGTAACTGTGTGCCGCTGAGTTGGAGTTTATGGCAGCAGAGGCCACTATAACACCCCCATTACAGCGTGACCCAGTGTGTGTGCACATCCGCTGTACGCAACAAGTGCGAGCTTCAGAGAGACCATACCAGTGCTTAAATGATGTAGTTCTTCTGATTTACATTCGATTGCATTTTATTTTACTCATCAGATGGACTGCTTGTAAACATTGTTAGCTTAGCATAGCACACTTCCCTGCACGCATTTCTTAATTCTCCAAAAAGCCTTAATTTCTAATGGGACACAGTGGTTTGTTTTGTGCTTTTAACACATGGGATTATGTGGAGAAAACAAATCAGCAAATATCAACACAGTATATCCATGCATTGGAATTCAATCCAGAACTTCAAATCTTTCAAATTGGTGTATTTCTGTTGCAAATTAGTAGTGTGTGTGTGTGTGTATATATATATATATAGATATATGTAGTTTTTTGCTGTGATCAAACATGAAAAAACAAACCTAACTGGTAATTGATTCAATTAGAAACCAGTGACCAGTGTCTGACTCTGACTTTTGTTGTGCAGTAGAATGAATTGACAAACTATTCAGCGATGAATCAGTTCGTTCAATCTTGTAAGACAGTTGAAACCAGCGTTATAGTATATTACAGTAAAGTGTAGCAGAGTGTTTGTTCTACAGAAAATGAAATGTTAATGTGAATTAACATGAACGATTCAGCTCAAGTTGCCAAGATGCCAGGTTTACTTGATATCTTGCCCTCGTCTCACTAAGTCAATATGTATATATTACTTATGTACGTACATATACTTATGCCAATAAGTATTTCTTGGCAGAAAGATCCATATAACCAAGATCGAACCAGTCAAACTATAAATATCTTGATGAGATCTTAAAAGGGACATTTTAATTAATTACACAGAATTTTAAAAACTAGAAATTTCCAAGTGAGCGGTAAAATTACACGCAGAGATTAAAAGACCTGGTGTTTACTGGGCAGGCGGTCGAACAGAGAGATACCATCCAAGGTGTTTTTAGAGCATGTGCTGCTTTATGCTTATTCCTTTAAAAAAAAATCTTAAACCTTGTTTTTACTTTTTTTATTCATTTGGGTTTTTCTTATGTCTTAGGTTGTGTGTCTTTTAAGCATTACATTATTTTCATTTTGGCTGTCGCTTTTGTCCAAAGTGACTTCCAATAAGCTCATTTAACCTTCACAGGAAGCAAAGCGAGATGTCATCACAAAGCATTATTCAGGCACCTTGATTCAGCTTTGTATATAAAAAATGTCTGATTTGAATCGTGCCCATCTTTTATCCAAAAAACCCATTAATGCTCGAATTAAAACATGTATTTTAGCATCAACTCACCAATGAGGTTTAAAAAAAAATAATAACGTGAACGTTTTCCAAAAGAACGAGGAACCTGTTACACAACCCACCACATAATTGTGAAACGGACTGATCTAGATAAGTGTAGATTAACTAGTGATCACTTTGAAGTAGCCTTGGTTACTTTGACAGTTTGGTCGGCTGATAGTAAATAGCTTGAAGCTCACCGCAAACAAAGCATTATGCAAAACGCATGCAATTAATCATTGAGAGGGCGGTTCATATTTTTTATGATTATTAATGGCCTTTGCCATGCTGTGGGGTCATCTCACCTCGCTGAAATATTTACATCATAAACAGCATGAATTATGGGGGTTGCAGGAAGGGCGCTGCTTTAAAATACAGTTTCCTTTATTTTCATCAGCTGGGGCGGTCAGGAAACTAGCCATCCGCAGAGCTGTGCATGGAAATGAGATGCTCCCTTTCTGGTCACGTGATGCCTGAAGGACGTTGTTAGGATTCAAATCTCCCGTTGGTCAGTCAGTGTGCTGGGAGAGAGCGAAGACAGTATAGCTTCCAGCTCATTAGCCACAGACTCAGATCAATATGATAGTGCTGAAAGAAAACAGTGATGGAGATGTAATTCGTTGTGCATGTGTTTTGAAGCCGTGTGAATAATAAACATGAGGAGTTGGATTACTCTTCACCCCAATGGTCCCTTTTGACCTTTTGCGCTTCCAGCTTTCACAGTGTGATATAATGGAACAAGCAGAAAACATTCAGACGGTAGAAAGTGTTCTGATTGGTTGTGAGGAACACATACCTCCAGGCTGCAGAAGCACTACAGCTGGCAGCAGGATTTCTATGCTTGTCTAGATTTCAGTTGGCAGCTTTTGCAGAGGAAGTTTGTTAAACAGTTTGTTAAACAAGCTCTTAGTTTGTTTGTTAGACTTTTTTCTGAAAACTGAGAGAAGTTTTCAGAGTGAAGCACAGTTGAACTTCCGCATATAGGAAGTCTTTGGGATGCACAGTCTGCCAACCTGAGGGTACAATTCTTAAATTATGATTTGTTTGTGTAAATGTGTTACATGTATTATTTGTATTTATGCATTTCTGCACTTTTTGAATTACAAATACACCAAGTGCACGTTGATTGGACAGTATTAATGCTCCAGCAGAGCGTACACTCAGAAAGTGTGACTATAAATCATATGCAATGGGATAATGTTTAAAACATGGGGGGTGATGTTGAAGAATATGTTTGAAACTGCGATTTTTTTCACTTCCTGTCAGACTTTCAGATGTTGGTTAGAATATTTTGGATTTAGCATTATTGGTTGTTTTCCTGATGCTGTCATCAATCATTATTTGATTAATGGCTTACATTCATATTTATGTTGCTGTCAGTCCTAATTGTTATGCAGCTGTTATTTTGCTGGTTACATTAAGCGACACTTAATGTGTTAATGATGTTTTAAGAAGAACTTCAGAGTTATATTTTTATTCCAGGTCTGAAAACAATCAATCTTCTCAGACTGAGAATTGATTTTTAGACAGCTTTATCGTTTTAAGCTTAACCAAAGATTTGAGTTTTTAATAAGGTATTACGTTTTTGGATAGTTCAGACAATAATCGATTCTTTGACCGTAAGGACATTTGTGTCTGTTTAAAAAAAGAAATGTAGCTGACAACACCACAAGACAACACGGATAAATGTAACTTTGGTTCTGACATTAAAAGTCAGAAAGAAGGATTTCAGATGTTTTAATTGTAGTTCACATTTCCTTTAAGACATTCAAATAATGTACGACTACAGTGTTTGACCCTCAGGTGTTGTGTAATGCCTGCTGAGATGATCGGTTGAACTTACAGGAAACAACTCGTGAATCAACATTTTTCTCCCAAAGTCATGAAATAAAAAACATGAACCACTGCTCGCATCCTCTCCTGCTAACCACTTCAGTGTAGACTGATGATGACGTAGGATGGACAGAAGGGTCATTCACTACTGATGATTGTTAATTGGCTAACGTGAACACAATGCAGTGAATTCAGCCTGATTAGCAGCGTAGTGTCATCTCAGCAGTCACACGTCAGCTGGTTGATGTTCCGTCATAAGCAGATATGCAGAAATATTGGTATAACAAACTTTCCGTACTTCAAACACAGAGGCCAAGGCTCAACACGCATTCAAACACTCTGCAAGTCAATATACCGCCATCCAAACATGAATACAATTTAATTAGTCTGGATGTGATTTTATACAATATGTAGGAATCAAGCAAATCAAACCTTTTCCCCTTAGTCCCTTTTTGTTCTGTTCTACTCGTTGTGAAGGTCTGTAAACGCTGCTGCTGCTGCTGCCGCTGCCGCCGTGTGCGTAAACGCAGCCAGTTTTGAGAGAAAGGGAAATCGTCCTTGGAGCAGATCATCAGGAGAGAAAAAGAGCGAGGATGCCTCCACCTCCTGTTGTTTGTCCGGGATGCCAAGCTCACGCGCAGCATGCCAGCCCCCATGCGGATGCTCAGGCCGGCCGGAAAAGACAGAGCTCTTGGAAGACTCGGGTCTGGCCGGAGCCAACACGATGCTCGTGCCAGGAAGAGCAACTGTGGCCAGCGTCTGCTAGTGCATCTCTCTCCTTTACCCGGCGGACCTCAGGGGAAAGGATGCAACCATCAGGGGACCACTAGTCCATCCGGGCCGGGCTGGAGGACAGACCCCATGTGGCAGAGAGTGGGAGGTTTGTGGCTGTTAGTGGAAAAACAGCCAGCAGCCTGCTAGCCTGTTTCACTTTCTTACTGTTGATGTCTAATTTAGGCCACAGCACCCCCACTGCCTTTAAAGTGCTACATGAAGCATTTTTAAACAGGAACGTGAGGTAATATGGAGATTAATTGTAAATTGTGTGGCCTGTGGTGATATTGGTGGTAGTGTTTCTCAAAATGAAGGTCCCACAGCTTCCTGTCACGTGGTGGGTGTTGGTATAGAAGTCCTCCAGGAGTGGAAGTAAGTGTTTATTTTGTCGTTTACTGAAGAAGATAAATGTGTGACGGACTATTTCTACAATCACTTGTTACGCAGCGAGCGCCCAGGTCGGTCGAGGTGTGACAGGCGGGAGGATTTGAACTCTCAAGCTCTCTCTCATCGTTGCATCCCACGCTTTTCTATAATGGCAGACTTTTCTCTCTGAATTCGATTGTGGTCATTCAGAACGGGTATAAACACCTTTACCTTGAGACAAGATCTGACAATAGTTTGAGCCACAGCCACATGAATAGCATCCTTCTGTTCTGTGACATAAAAGCAACAGTTCTTCGTTCTGCAGACACGACCAAGGGTTACACAACATGAAGTGCAAGTTTGAGAAAACAGTGCTGTTGGTTTATGCTAATTAATGTTTGGCTGTAGTGTTGGTGGTAGGACAAAATAGTTGTCTTTAATGGCCCCTTCTTTAAATAGCAAGTTGCATGTTGTAATCTAGAGAGGAAGACGCTGTCAGGGTGAGTTACAAATGTTATTCTTTATTATTTAACTGGACATTTGAATCCATATGGAATATCACCAAATATACTGACTTACTATAATACTGACTTGTTTTCAGGGTTTCTGCTAATGTCTGCATAAGAATATAACATAAAGGCAACTATCAAGGTTAACATCTGCGTCTGAAGCTCATTGTTACATGCAAGATGAACATTTAATGAGTTTTAATACACAAGAGTATCATGCCAAGTGAAAAATAACATCAATGTCTTGCAGTGCACCTGCTTTTTAATGACACTGAGGTAAAGGCAGAGAGAAAAGAAGGAACTGATGCAAGCAGCCTGGGAATCCTGTGATCGTTCAGTACAAACACATTAAAATGTGGGTGTTTTCTACTGAGGACGGCTTTAAAATATGCATACATTTATATTTCTATCATGGAGTCTATCTTGAGGGTGATGAGAGTGCTGCTGCAATTCTTGTGGCAAAAAACCCTGAGAGGATGTGTGACATGAAAACTAGCCACTTGTCTTGCTGCCGCTCTGAATTCTGAATTGTGTTTGTGCAGAAATCCGGATGAGAACAGGAGTTACCAGAGCTTGTATGCAATCACTCTTTCTGCAGCTGCTTGATGCGACCGATCATCTCAGCAGGCATTACACAATATCTCAGCTGTGACCTGCATGCACCTCGCTGAGAGAAGCAGAGGACTGCAGAGCAACAGGCGGACATGACATCCAGTCATCCAATGCACGGGCTGAAAATGAAGTTTGCAGTTAACACACAGCACAAGCTTTATCTGTTTCACTGTGTTTGTTTTATTTTAATGCCGCCACGCTGTCAGTCAGATAAGACCTTTGCCACTGAAGCTGTGACAGTACATCTGAGGCAGATCAGGTTGCCACACTGCTTTTGAATGATAATACTGCGGGCATCATGTTTCACATTGATTCATTTTCAAAGAGAGTCTGTATTGTATTTTATTGATCGCCCCTTCTTTATAAACAAAGATGATATATAGGGCTGGTAATAGGAGGATTAAATTACACGGCTTGAAAATAAGCCGGATCGATGAAAAAAGTAATTTAGCACAATTGGGTTGAATCAGTTTGAGGAATCCTGAGCCGTTTGTGCGTCTGAGTTAGCAGGTGAGGTGAAATGCCACAGACATGATTGAGCCGCTGCTACAGGCTTTGACTATTTCCACATTTTACATCATTTTCTTTTGCCTTATCAATGCAATCCGACAGTGAAAGTTTGTCTGGTTTAACTAGTTGACAGAAAACTACTGATACTGCAGTAATGTTGTAGCGACAGACAGACAGTTGCAGCTGTTGATGAAACCTTCACATCATCGTGTTCCAAGTGTGGGAGGACTGAAATTAACATAACGGAAGAGCAGAAACAGACTCAAACACATACTAACCAGGTGTATATGAATGCTGCAAGAATGAGCCCCCCCGCTCCCCATCAGCGCCGCTAAACCAAATGCCGTGGCTCTCATTTGGGGCATTTGTTTGCCTGTGTGAAAAATAATGGCGGCGGGAGCAGGTGGAATATTGCTTCGGCAGCTAACCCATATGGATCAGAAAGGCGTGCTTGCCAAGTCCAACTCCACGTTTACAAGCACATCTGGAGCAGAATCTCCATATTAATTGCTAGTTAATGTGTTTACACACAGCAAAGATTAATCTCTGAGAGAAGTTGGTTGACCCGGGCCACGCGGTCAGCGGGAGGGCTGTGTTTGTTGGGTAGAAAAGCAGCGGGGAGAGGTATCAAGCCAAATGTGCAGACAAAGGCACATCTCTAAGCTAAATAAGGCAGCTGAGCGCCGTCTCTCATGCAGCTTTTCTGTTTTTTTTCACAGCATTTACGCAGCACAACGTTCTTCTGGCTGCAAACGGCTGAACGGGGTTTCAGTAGGCTGCGATCACGAGGCGCTTTGTTGAACGAGCTGGACAGAAACCCTGTGTGACGGATGACAAACACTGCTGATGGTGTTTTCAGGGGGACCAGAACTTCTAGCATCAAGGTGAGTACCTCTTTTAATCTATGAACCAGACCCTAGACAAGACTCTGCAAGCTCCAACATGAAGCAACCGACCAGAGCAAATCTAATGAATGGATGTAAAGACATGAGTCCCAAAGGAAGTCCTCCAAGCTCAACAACAAAACATTTCATGAGACTCATTCTCTGCTTGAACTGTGGAAGACTGTGAGATGCTGCTGAAAGCTTCAGAAGAAGCTTGTAAATGGACCGTGAGTTAAGGTTTCTTTCACCAGACATCAGAATTAAGTTAGAAACGCATTTCAAACCAGAATTTCACCTGTTTTTCTGCTGTTCAGACTATTAAACTAACTCAAAACAATCTGGATATGCCAAAACTAACTGATTTGGGCTGGCAGTCTGGAGGCCTAAGTGACTTATCAAAATGGTAAAAGAAGAGCGGTGTTGTGTGTCAAAGAGCTGCAAGTCGTCGGTGTAAACTTAGTTTGTATCAAACGAGAAACATCAGTTTGGCTTTGACAGGACATACGTTTCAGAGGAAAATAGAAATTTGAGCTTCACGTCTGGTATTTTTAAGCAAACTGAGGAAAGCCAACACAGTTAATTGCAGGGAAGTGTTTTATGGCACAGTGCGATAGCTAACACAGTCACTTAATTACTTCCACAACAGAGGCTGAAGCCACCAAAAGTGGAAGAATATGAGATAAGCACATAACAGAAAAATCAAAGAAAAGCTTGAGAGGTTAGTTTGTCAGCTGCACAGCCTGAAGCGTCACATCTTTGAGCTCCTTTCTGCAACTTTTACTGGATGTTCGGCATGTGATTGTTCTAAATTGGTCTTCTTGACAAGTTAAAGAGTATTACAGGGGTTCTTTTTGTAAGCTGTTAGTTTCTCCCGGGTTTAAACCCCTTTTCACGTTATTTCTTAGTAAGAAACCTAGAAAGAAATAGCACAAGTTGTGACCATCACCTCCTGTTATGAAGGACATTTCTACGTCAGTGCTGCCCCACGGAGCCAAACTCTGGCTGATAGCAGCATCGGGCGGCACCTGAGACCACGACCCTCCCTCCTCATCCTGGAGATAGCCTCGTGCCTCTGAGGGGTTGGTTTAGAGGGACCTCCTAATGAGAGATTTACTGTATGGAGATAATTATGAGGGACGGCAACATCTAGCTCAGGCCTAATGAGTAAGATAAGAGCTCTTCAGTGGTTTTTCAAGCAGCGGCCTCCTATGGGGGTTCTAGTGGCCGCAGACACTGAGGGCACGTCTATACACACTGCATGTGCAGCCACTTGGCGACACGCACACATAGATGAGCGCGCAGTCCAGAGATCACAAATGGAAACGGAAACAAAGCACGGCGCTCCCTGACATCGCTGCCATTTTATAAATCAGCCACCTGGACGATTGAGGACAAAATGAGTGAACGGAATCAGAAGCGCGGGGCGTTGTTTATTGCGTTAGAGAGTACGCTGGCGAGGAGGCAGCCATTGTGTGATGATGAGAGCGGCCCCTCTGGAGACGGGCGTTCGCACACTGGCAAAGGAGCTAATACAGGCCTTCATTAGGATGCACACTTCAACACACTGTCATAGTATTTACAGTCTCACACTGGGGAAACAAATAAACTGCGTGATTAACAAGTTTTCCTGATGCCTGGCGCTTCGCTGTGCGCGCATTGGAGTGCCACCTCGCCGACTTAATGATTCTTAATGGTTTCTTAATGACTTCTTAATGACTTCATCAGGAAGATCCTGCAACAGCACATTCTGACAAGCGGGAGCCTCCCCTTGAGACCCAGGATCACACCACAGTGCTAACCCCTCTTCAGTTTTCTGCTCAAATAACACACACTTTAAATCTGCTTATCTGAGGCAGCATCTCCGACTTGGATGACACAAGCATTTGATCCATGGTTAACTATGGGGATATGTGATGTAATGTGATGTGAAAGCATGCAAGCCGATGTGTGGAAATGCACTAAAAGGCGAATAGGGATGTCCACCTAGGCTGTGGGCAAATGCAGTCACATCAAACTAATCTCAGAACATTGGAGTGACATCTAGTGTTGTGTAACCAGAATTAAACTGCATTGTGTGAGGGTATCTAGGAAACCCATTTGGTAGCATTCAGTGCAAAGCTGTGCCTGTGATGCAAGACTGGGGGAAGCAGCAGGAAAACAAAACAAACAGGCCTGAAGAGCCCAGTAATTGTAGAATTTCATTACAGCAGGACGGACCAAAAAGATGACACTCAAAACTCCGGCGAGAGAAATAAGCGACGTGTTGTTGCGCTGGGAACAAACTGCGGTCAGCGGCCCCCAAAAAAAACCCTCCAAGCATTTAATGACATAGAATTTTCTGGGTCACCTCAATGTCACCGAGCAACAAATAGTTTGGAGTGTGAAGTACAGAGCACGAACCATCACAGACTGCCGTGTCACTCTCAGCCAGTAAATACCAGTTAAGCCTGCAAATTATCAGCACATCTCTGCGAGTTGAAAGCTCAGGGCTCTTTTCATCTCCACCATGTTCAACAGGATTAAAAGACAAGTTTGCATTTCTTTGAACAAATTCTTAATCATTTTTGATAAAACACAAGTTAATTAGCCAACGAGCTCGTTACGATCGTCAGCGTCCTTACATAACAGCTGAACGTTCAAAGGACACCAATGAAAATAGGATCAATTCTAAAAGTCATCTAAAAGTTATGCAGAATTCTGAGGAAACAAAGCAAAACTAAAATGCCTGAAAAACAGAAGGGTCATGATGTGCATCCACACACACACACACACACACACACACACACACTTAACAACTGGTTAACAAATTGTCTTAGCAGAGGAGCGTGACTGCGTGGCAAATTACACCTGTCCTGATGGATGTCCTCTTTACGGGCCGTGGAAGCAGGCCGAGGGGCCGTGCAGAGAGGACGAGGCTTCAACCAAACACTCACAAAATGATGCATAGCCGGCCATGTGTCACCGCTTCATCGCCCAAAAACACAGAGAGACACGTGCTCCACTTAATCCATGCTAATCAGGGGGAAGCGTGACTCGAGTGGCCTTTTTCCACGTTAACAATGAACGTGCCAGGACAGTTTTAACCCCTTGGACCTTAAGCTGTTTATTTATAGGGCCGTGGCACCACACGTCTCAGCTGGACGAGCTATGTATTGTTGTTTTTTTACAATAACTACAGACTACTCAGAAATGCCTTTAACAATACATGATTTGGGACACGTTTTTATTTTAAAAGGTTTGTAATTTCTTGATAATTTCCTGTGAAGTTTCCTGAAAAAAAACTAAACAATTTGATAGTAATTATAAGTCAAATACTGGAGACAAAGTGTTAAAGTGGTGCACGTCCAATTAATTGCTTTGAATGCGAAAATCTTACATTTCTCTAGAGAGTATCATACAATCCAACATACACAGAGGATAAAGATTCCAGAAATAAGCTAATGATGAATGAATATTTACTTTGGCTTAACTGGAACAGTCCTGCTCATAAATCCCCCCATCGTAACTAAAATAGCTGAGAATGGGAACTCTTGTTTGCTTATAATTAGTACCAAATTACATGTTTCTTTCCCTGAAACTTTCTGTGCATTTTAAGTGACTCTGCACCATGAAAGTTGTGCTGCTTCAGCTCCTGACACGATTACTTTGGATCCTCGTGAGAGTGAAAGGTCTGAATTTGATGATTACGAGGCAAAAGGTGTCGAACCTCCGCACTTTGACTGATCAGAAACTGTCAAGCATCAAAAGTTGATAACTGACTGTTTGAATGTGTTCATTTATTTATTGATCTGGTTAATTATAATTCTAAATAGCTTTTATTTGATCTTTCATGAGGGCACATTTGTAGTTTAGCTGCTCTTGTTAATTCGACATTAAACAGGTTTAGCATCTGTTGCTAAATGAAAACAGATTGTTGAGGTGGTGCTTTGCATTCTTTGGTCTCTGTAATAGCGTTAGTTAATAGGTAATATGACCCTTTTAAGTCTAATAAGATGTTTATTAACATTATTATGTGACTACATGAGATTATTAGTTAGATTATAAGACATCTCTAAGCATTTATAAGAAACATATGAACTAGACTGCTGAAGAACGTTACTATTGGAGTTTTACTAACTTACCTGTTCTGTCATTGTTTTGGTACAACAGGTGCAATTTGTGATCCGAAACACATAAACTGGGCTCCAGCCTTACATTTAGGAGTGCGATGACAGCTGGTAACTCGTGGTATAAAAAGTGACTTTGCTATGTTGTGGATGTCTCCGCGGTGTGTCAGACTCATGTGATGTGACCTTCCTCTAGAGACCTAGAAAACACATCCTGCATCAATTAGACCACCGGGGAGTTTGTCTGGCTGTGGAGATCACAGAGAAGCAGCCCATGACGTGTCTTCACTGTGAAGATCGACCACTTCCTCTGAAGCATCCAAACAGCGTTTTAAAAGAGAGAGCGAGAGACAGAAACAGTGGGGGGATTTACTGCCGGTGGGATTTACTCCTTGTTCCAATTTGCACGGGGGATTACTCATTTTTTCATCATTCGTTTATTTATTTATTCTATTTCCAAATTCATTTCTTATTCACCTGGAGGAAAACAAAATATCAAGCCAAATGCATAAATACTGTCAGAGTGAATAGATAATGACAGCAGGTCAAGTTGTGAGTGAGTCACGTCTTTGCTCCTGGAAGAAAGTGATTACTGTAACACGGCGCTGACAATCACCACCAAGATAATTCCATTTTTCACATGGAGCTCAAATTGTATTATGTCACATTGTATTTCGCATATGCTACTGCTAGCTGTCCCCCGGCAGCACCCGAGCAGCCGGGAGGCTGGGTGACTGTCCGAAAGAAGCATAGTCCTAAGCCAAAGCCCACGGTTCACCACCGACCCCTTCACGTTTCAA
>JAVQJL010045412.1:0-15200 GCA_036024295.1 Nannoperca obscura | reverse complement strand
TATACTTGACAGCAGAGAGACTAGAGTCTAATACACCACGCGCACACACACACACACACACACACACACACACACACACACACACACACACACACACTTTCCCCCATCAAACGTTTGTCATCATGCCTCTTTGCCACTAGTTTTGACCAGCGCCATGACATTGAGCATAATGAGCCTGGAGCTCCATGTGGAGCCAGGATGTGTTGTGTTTTGCTGTGCACAGCTGCTGGCCAGTGGCCTATTGGAAATGTATCACAAGTTTCAGGATTTACGGCAGGATTTTGTGCCATTGAATCCGGCTTTCACCATCTGAAGGGAAGTGCACGTGCGTCTGCATTTGTATAAATAACCTGTGATTGGCTAAAGTCTTCCGTCACCGGTTAGATTTTCTGAAGCCTGAAAACAGAGTCAAAGGGGGCTGAAGTACAAGTTTACTCTCAGACCACTTGAATTACAACATGCTGCACACTTATTGTGTTTTCTTAGCCAATGCCGCCATAACAATATCGTCTTCCCCAACTTTAAGTTAAGTGTTTGATCTGTAGCCGCCGCGCAGTTAGACAGTTACACGTCTGGCCACAAGATGGCGGCCTATGACAGGGGACCATGGATGTAACGTGCAGTGGACTACGGCGGTTAACAGCCGGTTCGTCCGACGTCACTTCCTCTTACCTTGCCCTTGGTAGCAGCAAGCAGCAACATCATCCTCGCTGTTCGGGATAAAGACATGGCTAAACTGAGCAAAGAGACCAAACAGCGGCTGCAGCAGCTGTTCCAATGCGGCCAGTTTGTCATCCGATGGGGTTTTATCCCAACCGTGCTGTACCTCGGTCAGTATCCGAACAGGAACAGGGGGGATACGGCAGGTTGAGGAGGCATGCCTCGCTAATGTTAGCCAGTTAGCTTAGTGCATTAGTCTTCAACGTTGAGCTAATATACATTTATTTTCAGGGTGTTGTTATAACGTTGGACTAACGTAAATAACCAATTATTGGCACTTTTCATATGAACACCGTATAAAAATAACAAGACAACGAGGTTGCCCGTCCCAATTTTGTTAAATTAGCAATAACTGCATTGGTTCTGTAGCATTCAGGTTTGGCATTTCTGGGTCTGAAGGGGTATAGGACTTTAAATTGCCCCTGCTGGAGAAGTAATGTAGCGCATGCAATGTCATACATGATGTTTAATGGGTGTAGAAATGAAAGTCATACATTTCTTGGGTGAACTGGTGAATCAGTGCAGCAAATGATGAAATTGCCCATGATCTCCTTTGACTCTCTAACTGGTGATTATTTTAGATTTTCACAAAAACCTAAGTGTTTGAGAGGGAAATATCATTTTAAATGATTAAGGACAGTGCATGTTCCCATCTGCGTGGATTATTTATTTATTTTTGCAAACTGCTGACCTGGAAGTACTTGAGCAATAAATCCTGGCTAGTTAGTTTAAAACCGTTCCTCTTGTAATGTATTTTAGTGTCAAATGTCTGGGGCACTAAAAGATGTTAGATGTTTTGGGGAAGTTACAACTTTTTTCATGGCTGGGGTTTGGTGTAAACATGGGAAAGTTTCAACTTTTGCCTGTGACATCATTGCCGGCAGAGTCACTAAATCTTCTCTAACTTCAGCATTTTGGAAACACCAATGTTGATGTCACACTTTCTCCCCTCTCATTTTTACACCCACCCACCCACCCCTTTTTTTTTTTTTACATTCTTTTTTCTTGCAACTCATTCACCTCGTTTGTGGCTCTCGTGTTACCACTAGTCCATTAAATCATTATTAATCAATGTTAAAAGTCGATAAGAGATTCAAATAAAAACCCCAAACAATTTTAGGCGTGTGAGGATTTTAAGATTTTGACTAGCTCATATTTAAAATGTACGTTTTTTTAAATTGTCCCTTTTCTCTGACATTTTATAGACTAAATCAATCGATGAATGAAAAAAACTAATCGGTAATAGATTAAGGAAGTAAGTGGAGGCTATATTTAGTCTTCTAGGAATCTCTCGCCTTTTTCTTAAGAACCAGTTGCATCTTGAATGACCTACGAATGAACTAGAAAATATTTTGGAAATTAATATTTTTTCCTTTCTGTCTGTGTGTGGGAGGCGGTGAGTCAGATTTTCTTACATTTCCGGGGGCCCTTTCACTTTTCCACAAAAATGAGTTCTGCAAGACCTCGGATTTCTGACGCAATGATGTGGTTTGATGATGGGGTGTCCTGCAAGGGGCAAACTGTAATCTGCTGACAAACTGTTGTGACACACAGTGAAACAGTTGCTGTGTCATCAAGTGGCAGAAGGATACACCCAATATCACACCTAAGCTGATTCATGTTTCACTACACAAGAATTTCATTGTAAAAATGTATTTTACTCCAAGCTGGCGGCCATGCTGTATATATGATATGCCGGTTCTTTAGGAGGAGCTAGACTCTGCTTCAGTATGCTTCAATTCTTCTTCATGGTTTTGCTCTGCAGGTTTCAAACGAGGAGCAGATCCGGGAATGCCTGAACCCACAGTCTTGAGGTAAGGGGCGTTGGTGTGAGAGTTGTGCGTGTGTGTCAGATATAATGTGTGAAGCAGGAAACAGGTAGGTGTGTGAAATGTTATGCTTAAAAAGAGTTTTCACACCTGTGCACCGCAGGGACCTTTTTCCCCTTTATTCGTGGAATAGTCTAACCGTCAACTCGTCGTACACTGTTTCGATAACTGGCAGCAAAGTGAAATCTGTCGGTCTGCGTGTTGTGTGGGTATTAAGATGGTGGAGACCTGATTATTGTATTTGACACGATTTCAGTCAAATTGTGGTCGTTATTTTCCTTTATTTGGTATCGACAATTATTCTGCTGCACGGTTTAGCTTGTTATCAGGATGTTTGCTATTTTCTGACTGTTTATTTTTAGTTTTCATAGAAAAAACAAGACACTTCCAACAAGACATCTGCAAAGTACTCTACCCAACAAAGAATTTAATTACATAAAACCCCTCAGCAAGATAAGAAATGAAAACAATTACAACAGCTCTCTGACGTAAAGCCAAAGAAAACGCTGGATATTGTACAATCATCATCCTCCCCTCCGTCACCTGCCAGAGCCATAGGTTGGTCTTCCAACTACGGTCGTGTAATAACACCAAAGATAGCATCAACCTGTGTCTCAACACAAACATTTACAGTTACATAGTGCGTCACGGGATATCCTCCGTTTCGCCTCCTACTATGTATGTCAGGTTTTGCACGACATCTCTTTATTTTATTGAAGCCTATGTCTTTATATATCCTCCATATTAAAGGAATTCCTCATTTGGCTTCTAAAATAAACAAAGATCAACGTTCACATTTCCATCTATTTACATAAAACTCTTCATGATAATGATAGAAATGTAATAAACATGTTTCCTTCTTCTGCAGGAACTACTCTGTTAATTTAGAGCTAGCTATTTTTAGGTGTATTTGCTGTAGCTATATTAAGCATGCTAAATAAGGTGAATGTAATACTTGTTACAAATTGTAAGTGGAAGTGAAAATCACGAATACCACACCACGTGTAATGTGGCAGGCTAAAGTCCTTGAGGTGTACCATCTTGCTTCAAAGGCGCTGTGTGATTTGTGTGGGTGTATCATCACTGAATGTTTCAAGAATATATTGAAAAGATTATAATAAACTGTTCTGTGATTGTAAGCCAGCGCTTGGGCTTTGTAAGTAAATTGTGGAGTTTTCAGGAGTTTAGTTGAACTTTTTTTTTTCTTTCTCTCTAGTTTGCTTTGGGGCTAACGAAGGTCCCCACACAGCCGGTCCCCCCCCCCTCATCGAGACCATGTGACCCACCCGTCATTGGAAATCCAGGAAATGGACGTTGCTTTTCACTTTCCTCTCCATAAATCATACTGTCCAATGTCCGAGGAGTAACGAGTGAGTGTGATCTGCGACCATACTGTTTGTGGCCACGCATACAGTACAGTATGGAGAGGGTCGTCTACATGAACGGAAGATATTTGGATTAACAGGCTGCAATCAAGACTTTGTCCCTGAAAATATGTGGTCTTGACTGGACTTTCTGTCGGTATTTTGTTTGGAATGTGTGACAGCAATGTTTGGATATACCATGAATCCCGTGTTTTTCCTCTTTTTATTTGTAATTTAAAATTTCTGAAAATAAATCCACACAGAAATGTCACTTTTGTCTGTTGTTACCAGGAGCAGCGGTGGAATGTAACTAAAGTGCATTTCCTCAAGTACTGTACTTTTCTTGTTATTCCACTTTCTACTCCTACTCTACTCCTTTACTTTACAAATTAATATTTTTGCACACTAAGCATATAAAGAGCTTATAAAGATTAAAGATTATACAAGTACAGCTGAAACAATTAGTTGATTGACAGAAAATGAATTGTCAACTATTTTCATAATTGATTGTAATTTTTATGGTTCCTGCTTCTTAAATGAGAAGTTTTGATGCTTTTCTTTTTAATAATCTTAATTTCTTTTTAATAATTGTGAGGTTTGAACTGTTGCACAAAACAGGCGTTGTGAATGTGGCACTTTGGGCTCTGGGTAATTGTTACTTTTTACAAACCAAACAATCAATTAATGGAGAAAAAAATCAGAAGATGAATCTATAACAAAAGTAATTATTAGTTTGTGGTAAATGGTTAAAAATGAGCTCCACCTCACCGTACTACAACAGTAAAGTCCTGCTTTCACATTAATGTATGATACATAATAATCTAATGATTTGATATTTATGACACAGGTTACTTAAATACTTTTTTCAATGTAAGACTTTTAGTTGTAACAGAGTCTTCCCCTGCCGTGGCCCGGAGTCTTGTTGATGCTTAATCTTCAGAACTAAAACTTAAAGTTTGGAATGTCACACAGAATTCTATAAACTGATAGTAATAATGATTTATAGATCACTGCTCATAACATCTTTTGGTTTCATCTGCGTTCACAGAGCTGGATAGTCATATTTTCCAGCCTCACTGATTGACACTGATTGAAATCTGCAAGTGTCATTTATGGTTTGTAGGGGGGGAAAAAACAGTTACGAAATGTGTCACAACCCCGGGATGACATGAAATGTGTGATAAATGTTGAAATGAAGGAACGTGTTTCTTATCTGCAAATTGATTTATTAATTTTTTCTGCATTTTTACAGAACTTTCCTTCCAGTCACTAATTGGTCTGGATGCGTTCTAAACACAGTTCATTGCATTGTTGTTAAATTAACAGCACATTCAATTTAATAATAATAGCTGTAAATAAATAACGGTTAACAGTACTGCAAATATAAAATCATTGTTTACAAAAATAGATGATGCAATTATTTCTTAACCTAACAATGCTGCTCAACTAATAACGTCACAATCAAGAAATGAATCCAACACGAACATCACTATCAAGTATAAATAACACTTTTTATCAAGTATAAATAGGTTAAATAAGTTGTGCTTATTAATAGTGTACTCGTGCTTGTTCGTCCATGATTTCCCCCTTAACACCATTCAATTTCCCTGAGGTATTCCTGAACAAGTGATTTCTAAACTTTCATCTTTATGACTTTTGGTAATAGAAAGTGACGGGTGCCCTCTTCCTGTTGGCCACTCTTCCTCTGACCATCTCCTTTTTATAAAGTGCTCTTTTGCAGTCGACAAGGAACATGGAGAGCTCGCGCAGGGTGCTGTGAGCGATCATCTTTCTGCGGAAAGGATCAGGGTTCTCGAGGTCCATCCGCAGCTTCTCCTCCTGGCTGCTGGTCAGTGCAGTGACCTGTTCAGGGTTCCTCATCTGTGGGGCAGAAGTGACAGTGTCATTGGACTAAGCAGTGCTGTGTTGTAATAATAAACCTATGTAACCCAATCCATTACAAAGTCTTTCACAATAAGACATGATAAAAAATGAAAGACAAAATGGGACGTCAAAGTAGGACATTTAAATTAAAAGCAGAACGTTTAATAAATGAGCTAGTGGTGGAATGTAAGTAAGTACATTTACCCAAGTACAATTTTGAGGTACTTAACTTTGTATTTCCATTACATTTCTGAAGGAAATGTCGTTTTTGCTCAATTACGTTCATTTTCCACCTACATCCAAAACTTGTGAAAAGTTTATAAAAACAAAGCACTGCTATTGTTTAACTACCCAACAGTATATAAAGTAAAATGTGTTCCGCCATTGCCAGCTACAACAGTAAAACACAACTTACACATGAATGCATCAGTAATGATAATACAATAATGTGTATAACACCGACAAGAGGGAGGAACGGAGTATTTTAACATTGTTTCGCTGCTTTTACTTAAGTAAAGTATCTAAATAGTTCTTCCACCACTGGCTATAACGACGATGATGAAGAAGTGAGGTGAAAACCAATTAGGCTACACAAAGACCAGGTCAGCATCACAGCTACAAATTGAAATATTTTTAGTTTAGCGTCTCAGACCCACCTTTTGTTTGGTCGTGTGGACCAGGAGGCCGGCAAAATGCCTGGCATTTGCGGGGATCAGGCTGCTGGGGCACTCCTTCTCCACATACTTGAGAAGAGCTTTGTATACAAGCAGGCCCTGGGCCAACCTGTTGAGAGTAGCCTCCTGGAGAGAGGAAAGAAGATCAAGTCAGTGCTCAGAGGAACCCCATCACACGATTTCTTTTCTCAGCGGCACAGGATGCTGAAGGAGGAGAGACAGCCACCTTGCTGGAGTTGGTTCGACATCCTTCTGGAAGTGAGGAGATCTTGTACTGGCCCAGAATAATATATTTCACATGATTTTGGAATTCAGCCATAAACTGATGGGAAAATGGTAAAAGAAAAACATGATGATGATGATGTTAGGAGTGCATTTTATTTAACACGTGCTCAGAACCAACCAGCCCACTCTAACGTTAATCAGTAAAACTTGATAAAGACGTTACAGCTTTTAAAAACTGCACAAAAAAAACTTACCTCGTCCCGGTGGCGTTTGAATAAATCTATGATCCAGTTCCAGACCTGGCTGGCGCTCAGTAGGTCGGGGGAGACCCCCTCCTCACCTGAGAAGTCACCTTCCGGGCTGTCGGTGGGCGCGTCTGCAGCTGAAACTCCGGGAGCGCACAGCAGGAGAGCTGCCAGCAACCCTGCAGAGAGCAAGCACGCGTCTGTGCGGGGAGGAAAACACATGAATGACTGAATGAATGAAAAGAGGAAGAACCAAGGGAAACGTGCACACAACATGCTGCGAACCACTTACTAATTTTAGAGGGCATATTGCGCTGGGGCGGCACTTGTTGAGTTTCCTCTGATGCTGAGAGCTGTCAGGCCCAGAAGGAGTTGCTTTGTCTTTGAGATGGGCTGTCAATTTATATTCTTCTTACTGGAGGGATTTCCCAATACCTCCCTGCAACAGGAATTAAAACTTTACGTCAAGCATCCGGTCCGGCATCCGTCAGTTTGATGGTGATTTTGATGAAGATAGCTGGAGTGTCCATCTTCAAGATGACCAGCGACAGCAGGAATTGAATGTACAAGATCCTTTGATTATATTCTAGTTCATATTAAAGGATGAAATGCTCCATAAGTTGGCTAATTGTTTCAAGAATTGGAACAAAAACAAAGCACGTTTCATATACAGACAAACGTACGCACGCACACGTACGCGCATAAACACGCAGCATTGTGGGGAAAAAAATCCTATGATATTTTAAGACGTATAATTTTAAGGGAAAATCCACGCAAAACCGTACATTTGCATAACAGCATCCCAATTGCCTGTGATGGCAAAATCTGTACGACTAAGTAAATATCTGGGAAAAGAAAGTCAAATTCACGGTTGATTTTAATTTGAATTACACACAGGGATGAGTTGCCTATCCAACTCAACTGTCTGGAGAATTTACATAGGAATTTCCTCCCCTGTATAAGCAACACTTGTGTAATGTAAGATGCTCTTCCCCTCACAGGACCAGCTGAAATAATCAATATCTGTCACACTGTGCCATCAAATGGGTATTTCTATTATTCTGGTAATGTAAGTTTAATTAGCGCATGGAATTAGTGATTGTCTTGTTGTTTCATCACAGTGATGTTGTGTGTCATGTTCCTTTTTCAACATTAGTCTTGATACTACATGTTAATATGTGTGAGCTTGATAGTTGATCTATCCAGGGCGTTTGAAGGAATTAAAAAAATGAGGTAGTGCTTCTGAAAGTCATATCCTGATCACGCAGCCTGTAAGATAATCTTAGGAATGACTTATGCTTCACCTTACCACTACAAAATGTTTAAAGGATCCAGATTGTAAATTTCTACACTGTAAAATGAGAAGGCTGTGAAAACTTTAATTGCCCCCTGGGGACAAATAACGTTTTTTGAATTGAATTGAAAAAACTTTCAAGACAATAATTTTCAGTAAAAGTTATTGTAGGTGTTCTTTAGGTGTCAGTCCACTACTTTGGTCCAGACTGAAATAGCTCAAAAGTTATACAATGGATTGCCAAGACATTTGTTTTTTTTTTTACAGATATTCATGGTCCCCAGAGGACAACTTGTTATAACGTTGGTGATCCTACAGCCTACAGCCACCATGTGGTTGATATTTGTAGTTTTGAGTGAAATGTCTCAACAAGTACTGGGTAGATTGCCATGAAATTTGGTTCACTCATTCATGTTTCTCTCAAGGTGAATCGCTATAATTTTCATGACCTCTGAATCTTCATCTAGTGCCATCGTTAGGTCTAATTTTAACTTGTACATTGTCCCATCAGTCTCAGCTGTACTTTGTGTTTAGTGCTAACTAGCCAATATTAGCGTGCAATTAGCATTGTCATTGTCACCACTATAGCATGCTGACATTAACGTTTAGCCCAAAGTGTCATTGTGCCTACATACAGCCTCACAGAGCTGCTAGCATGGCTGTACTTTTTATTTTCTCCATATTGTTTGATTCAGTGAATGCAAGATTTGATTACTGCCACTACTTCCCAGCTCCTGCCTAAATCTTGACTATAAAATGTGAATAATGTATGACAATTGTAGCCTGTAGGTTCCTGTCCGTTGGAATTAGTGCAAGTACAATGTCTTTCTTTCTTTTCAAGTTGTAAGATATGGCATTACACTGAGGAAGAAATTATTTTCTGTTTCTTTTATCAAACTTCTCCCCGTGAGGTGGTATACAGTAGGAGTATTCAATGTTTCCACTGAAGATGTAGTATTGGTATACAAAGACTTTATCTGTGTCTGTAAACATGTGATTTTACTTTGAGATGTTCATGAGTTCAATGACAAAAAAGCATGTTGATTGGATAGGATATAAACAGTACGTCATCAGTCTGTAAAATTGACTGGGATATACCTTTGCCAAAATATGATCCCAACCTGGATATGAGCTTTGTGCTTCACATGTTACTCACACACATAAAAGTTTTGGTAATCACCTGAAAGAGAATGGGAATGGGAAGAGGTGTAAGAATTTAGATTTAAGATTAAATATGTTATCTTAATAATCAGCTCCAGATATCTAATTTCCCCTTTCCTTAAACATTCAAAGAAAACTAACTCTACCAACATTCAGTTATGTTTTCACAACTTTCTTTATTTCTTCCCATTATTCTTTCAAATACTATTTACTTGCAACTACATCTGTTCAACTTAGCATAGCAACATATGTGGTCACCAGCACTTTACTCCACAGGCTCTGTGAGATGCTTTGTAATCATAATATTTTATTCTTTATAATTCCCCACTGCTGCTATTTTTGATGTGTAACTTTCCCTCCTGTCGTTTGGGATTACTCATGGGGAATCAAACCCAAACTGGGTAAAAAAAACCATCAGTAGAATCCTGCATACTAATTGATGCTTGATCTGCTCTATGGAGGATTTTGTAAGATCGGGTTTGTGTCCACTTTTGATTGGGGAGTGTTTTGGTACTTTCAGTGTACAATTTGAGACATTAGAATATCTCAGTGGTTATGGGGCAGTGTTTGAGGTTAATGGGAAGTGCTGATCTTGGACATTTTCCACCCTGCTGAAGAGCTCAAGACACACTTTCAGTTTGCTCTGGAGACATGTAACGTTTTTACTTATAGATCTATTCTAATTCTGAACCTTTAATACAAGGAGGAACGTTCATGAATTGAATTTATGTGTGATTATTGTGCTCGTTGTTTTTGTTTGGGAGGAAAGTCTGATGAGCTGGAAGAAGTAGCTTTGACTTTGTTTGTCTAAAAGTAATTTATTGTTCACCACAAAAGAAACAGTATGTACACTCCATCAACCAAAGACCAACCTGGTCTCTTCTATTGAAAATTAACTTAATTCACCCTTAAAATACAAAATCCATCCATTCTAAAACTGAATAAACACTAAAAAACATAAAATCTGTCATCTGTTATGTTTATAAAATAATGATTCAAACAAAAATGTAGTTTTTCCACATAATAATGCATTAAAAGGATGTGGAACTTAATACAGTTGTACAGAATATGACTTTAAAAGACCACAAAGGAGTCCACAAAACAATCTGACATAAAGGGCAAATAAATAGATAAATCTGACTAATAGCTTACAATCAGATCACATACTCTTTATCAGCAGATGATCAAGTAATGAAGATCATGTGAAATGATGAAAGCTTCAGAGCAACTGCTAAATGGACCCTAAGATGATATAGTTTGGTCAGATATGGCAAATGTACAGTACGAATTTCAGGTGGCATTGGGATAAAAAGGGCAGCCTGGTGGGTCGGTGGTCAGCTGTCACCTCACTACAAGACTTGTGAGTCTTGAGTTCAGACCTAACTGCTTAATGAGGCCTTTGTATGCCACTGACAAAAGTTAAATTACAGTTGTTTGTTTTTGATCTTTTAGCAACTAACACAAGATTGTCTAAAACAATATGGTCCTAAATAACCATACTGGAATCATTCAATTGAATAATATCATCCTACAAACAACATCTAAGGCCTTTAGCGAAGCTGTTTGGGGCCAGACTGTACTATCTCAGTGCTGTGTAACTGTAACACAGTGCTGTGATTTTAATAAACTTATTAAACTTATTAGTCATTTTCAGCCCAGGCAAAACAGACCTGAAATGACCACATCATCTCAAGGTATCAAGGTAACATCTTTGCAATATTAAGAGCAGTGTCTGCATCTAAGACACAAAAAGAACAAATAACACGTACATGTAGTATTTTTAACTTTGTAGCATTTGCAGTGTGACCCACTCTACAGTAAGCAGTGGGTGTCACCCTTACTGAGATGCAATAAGGAGATCATAATGAACTGTCAGGGTTTTTCAGAAGCTTGCTTCATTTCCCCCTTCTTTCATTTTTTCCTGTAGAAAAAGTTGGTCTCTGGGGCAAAAGTGCACAGAACCAGTGAGCCTCCCTGCTGAGGTAGACAGTTACACGCAGGGACACTCCCATCGCCATCATGACAGTCATTACAACTCATATGCAGTTTAACTGCTTTAAACTCGTTCATGTCCAGTGTGTTAATGCCAAACATTGTTCAATTCAATTTTATTTATATAGCGCCATATCATAACAAAGTTATCTCAGGGCACTCTATCGCATGGAGCAGGTCGAGACCAACTTCCACACATACAAAGATCCAACGATCCCACCATGAGCAGCACTAGGCCACAATGGCAAGGAAAACTCCCTGTTAACAGGTAGAAACCTCGAGCAGAACCAGGCTCTAGGTGGGTGGTCATCTGCCTCGACCGTGTGGGTTGAAAGGGGGGGGCAGGAGAGAGAGCAGGAGGAAGGAGAACATACAGTAGTGCAGTATAACAGTAATAGCAATATTGGCGGTTGAGCAGGAACACGGGGGCAGCAGGAGCAACCACAGATCCAGATTGTAGTTTGACATTTATTACCACTGAAGAACAATGTTGAAATGTTGTCTCTTTTTTTGAGTAAAATTGATCTCCATTTTTATATTTTGTCTTTACTCATTGTCTTCTATAGACTGTACAATCTTTCCTTTAGGGCTCGCTACACAGATCTAACCAATGACGCACTTGACAACCGTGTGCTGGAGATCGTTTCTGCCAATGACGAAATAGGACCAGAAGCTGTCAGGGCCTGGCTCGTAGGTGAGGGCATCATAGTCCAGAGACGTCTTGTGTGGCAAAGTCTCATCAGGACAAATCCTGAAGGTGCAGCTCTTTGGGCTATGTCCCACAGGCGTCACAGGAGAACATATCGAGTGGCAGGGCCAAATTTGCTGTGGCATATTGATGGCTACAAGGCTATTAAGTAACGTGTTGTACTCTGATTTATTTATTTGCCGTAACAGTGTCAATAGCCAATGTTAAGCTGACTTTCATTATGAACATGGAATGTGTGTTTTTGTTTTTAATGCACTAGATCATGTTGTGCCACTATAGGAAATGACTTTTCTCTCTTGTCCTCAACCTCTCTCTCCCACCCCTTTCTTTTTTTAGGTGAAGGATTGTGATCCATGGAGGAATTGATGGTTACAGCCGACTTGTGGTATTCCTTGAAGCTTCTAACAACAGAAGTGACACTGTAATGGACCTGTTTGTTAAAGCTATCAACCACTATGGTGTCCCATCCAGAGTCAGATGTGACCATGGAGGGGAAAACAATGCCATTTGTCTCTTTATGGATGTTTTCCGAGGCTTAACCCGGGGGAGTGCTTTAAGAGGGAGGAGCACTCACAATCAACGTATTGAAAGACTGTGGTGTGATGTCTGGAGAGGCGTTGCAAACGTCTACCATTCCTTGTTCACTTATCTGGAGAACGAAGGAAAAATTAACTCCAGCAAGGAAATGCACCTCTGGGCTCTCCACTTTGTTTACCTGCCCAGGATAAACCGTGACATCAGACTGTTTATTAATCAATGGAACTACCACCGGCTGAGGACCAGATACACGTTACCATATCAGATTGTTACGGTGGCCCTGAAGTGCAAAACACAAACGCAAATCGGAAAACTAACACATTAACAAACACATTAACACATTAACACATTAACAGAAAACGGAAAAGGTAGGTACTCCTACGTAGGTGCGAAGATGTAGGTGCTTTTTAACAAGGATCAGACTGTATCTAGGTGGTCCTACATAGACATGAGCATCAGTTAGCTCAAATGCTAAAGCACTCGCTTAGCATTTGAGAGGTACTGTGTTTGATTCCTGCATCCCCCAATATTGTTAATCCTTGTTAATAGGCACCCATGTCTTCCAGTAGGAGTACCTACCCTTTCCGTTTTTTGATAATGTGTTGTGTTTTCTGTTAATGTGTTGTGTTTTCCGATTTGCGTTTGTGTTTTGCACTTCAGGGCCACCGTAGAATTTTGTGCGAGGTTGTTTGGCACAACAGTTGCAACATCACACTGGTATCCAAGGTGTATTTGGAGTGGATGAGCAGCCAGTTCCAGGGGAAGACCAGGGGGCAGCAGCAGCAGTGGACCAAGGGACTGGAGCACCTGCCTTTGATTGGCTTCAAACAGTTCAGGTTCCCTTTAACCAATTTCGACACAATGATGAACAGTTGGAACACCTCAGGCAACACATAAATCCTTTGGGAGGAGCTACAGTCAGTTTGGGAACTGATCTTTTTGAACAGGTCCTCAACTTTCTGTCTTAATGTCTTGGAATAAACAATCAGTCTCAAAATCACACAAATGTAATGCAAATGAACAGACCAAATACAATCGCTTGTCATCAAATGTAAAAAATAAACCATCGAAACCAATTGCTTATCAAGTGTTTGCCACAACTGGCTCTAGGCTGTGATAAAAGAGTCCACACGTGGGGTTTTGGAGGTTACTAAATATATTTATTTAGACCCATGCAATGTAAGATCTTGCACTAACAATGCAAGATATGAGATGTGAACGTTTGTGAATAAGTAGTGTAGGGAGTGGGTGAGTGAGGCGTCAGAATGTAGGTGTGTTGACTGAGAACGTCACATTATGTACAAAATAAAAAGCTTTTAAAATATAAAACAATCAAATATTCAACCTTGCCCAAACTGATGATCAGAACCTATTCCAAACTCCATGTTATTCTTAAACTCAACGTAGGTCTGGCCCACAGATAGGCAGAGCACCAGCGAACATGTGTTTGCCTCCGGAAATCTGGCCAATCCATCCTCTGGGTGCAAAAATGTCAGCTGTGGCTGTAGGTCAAAGCCCATTAATGGGATTCACTGCAGGCCTGTGGTAAAAATGAGGACATCCTCAAGAGTGATTGGAAGTCCACCTGTATGGAAATGGACAAACAATTTGTGGATCATAGCCAGTAGTAATCAAATTTTTATTCAGTTTTATTTATATAGCGCCATATCATAGCAGTTATCTCAGGGCACGTTTTTATCTTGTAGGTTGTATGAAAGTAATGTCTTTTTGATTAGCTCATTTAATTCACAGATTATACAGAAATATTGTAGCAATTGGCTCAGGGACCCATACCTTCTACTTCCAGGAGCATATCTTTCCAAAAGCCAATGGTCCTGGCTTCCAACCGCCTTCTATTTGACCCTGGCAGGGATCTACAGCTAGCCTGGAAAGGCCCACAAAGTCCACTGGCCTTCAGGGATGTTGTCTCCTGGAGGAAGATTTTCTCAAAAGCTTGAGGGTGTAAGGTTACTTCCTCCAGGACGCCAAATGTACCCAGTCCTTCTTTGAATCTGAAAAGAAAATGAAAAAAAATGTGACCGATGTACCCGTACTCTAAAACTGTCCTGGTATACTTTAATATTATAATGAAAGCTTCAAGCAGCGTTGAGGGGCCCTCGCACATCCGCCCAGCATCCGCCTCATCACAACCAGAAAAACGGTAAGATTCCGGGCAGGCTGGGATGGTTGTTGGGCTGTGAGGGCTGGCAAAAAACAAATTCACTCACAGAAGATGGGACTTATCACTGTGAACAGGTAGGTGATGTAACTAGCAGCTGCTGACATGGTTCTACCTGTTGTAATTCTGCAAAATGAATATAGTGTCATGCCTTGGCTGGCCCCTCCCCTGGGTGTGTCTCTCCCTGAGCCTGTGCTCTTTGTGTGTCTCGTTATGTCCCTCACCTGTGTCTCATTAAGTGCCTCCCTCCCTGTGTATTTAGTCTCTGGTCTCCTTTGTCTGTTTGCCAGTTCGTCTTATCTGTCTGTCGAGAGAAGTGTTGACTACTCCTACTGTCTCCTAGTAAGCTCTTTTGGCTCTTTATTTTGTGACTTTGTGTTTATTTTG
>JAVQJL010045401.1:0-28638 GCA_036024295.1 Nannoperca obscura | reverse complement strand
CCCCCCCCCCCCCACACACACACACAAACACCCACCCCCCAGCCAAAGTACACAACATCGTAACTTAATCACCACAACAGACCTAACATCTAATGATCAACGCGCCTCGTCTTCCGCAGTCTGTCACACAATGCCAACGCACAGACTGACTTTTGGTATTCGTTTTCTAGGAGACGCGCACGGGGCTGCCCTCTAGTGGCGGGGCAGGTCGTAGCACCTCAGACTGCAGAACAACAGGGAGCCGGAAAGAAAAGAAGGGTGAACAAACTGGCCAGTAGGAGACGTGTGCAAGGGGCTCCGCCTCAGTTCAGCCCTAAAAACACCTGCTTGCACAAGAACCCCTTCACCAGGCAAAGGCAATCAACACGCACAAAAGTCAAAGGGAAGCCACATTTAGATATAATCTGGATCATAATGTGATGACGCATCTAAAATCCTATAAAAACATTAAGGGGAAAGGGGTGGGGGCCAGTTATGTAATAATTAACCATCAGCTGTTCATGGCCTCCAGTGTTGGAAAGAGAGGCAGATGCCACATGGTGTAAACATGCCCCCAAAACACATCCCTCAACACCATCCGGCCCCTTCATCCCTCCGCGATCTGGCATCAGTGTAACCAGATGGCAAAACTGTCGCCTGGGGTCCGGTCCAAAGAATCCGGACTACACCCCCAGAGAGAGACTGTAGGGGAGGGAGGGGGTGCAGCAGCGGGATGAAAACCCTAACCGCATTTGAGAAAGTACAACGGGACCTGAATGGGCCGCCATGTTGTTGTACCAATGCCACATGTAGCAGGAGGTTTGCCAGCGTGGTAAAAAAAAAAAAAAACAACATTAAAAATGAGGGTAACCCGCCTCACCAAGCAGACTTCTGGGCAATTTACAGTAAACACACACACACACAGAGAGGACATTTTCTGCCCCTGGTCATCAACATTCAGACACACACACGTATCCCAAACCTTATGTGACCCCAAAAAAATAATAATAATAATAATAATTCAGCCTTGAAGGACAAAAGTGCTCAAATTGGTGCAAACACCAGCGCTACTATGGCCCTCCAAAATACCTACAACCCTCCTAAACACACCCAAGTAGCAGCACGTTAAACTCAGAGCAAACTAACCACCTACAAGAAAACTGACCTACTCAGAAAAAACAATTAGCCCCCAAACGTCCCCTGAAATGTTTACAGGCAATATAAAAAATAAAAAGAGAACACCTACGTAACGGCAGTCCCCAGTCACCAACAAGCCCTCAACCTCCAGCCGGTTCAAAATAGAGCAACGTTTACGTGGTAACAGGTCGCGGTGTGAGGTTGGTTCATTTGGGACTTAACTGAGGAAAGAAAACACGGAACAATACTCTTTTTGCAAAATACTTGATAGAAATGACCAATCCCATCTGGAGGGAGGGAAGAGAGGAAAAGCAACACACAGGAGAGGATCCAGAGTCACAGTGAAGACAACTCTTTGTTGTGTTCCTCCACGAGTTCAGCATCGTTCTGGGATGACGACGCTTATTTGACTTTTTGTTTTTTGTTTTTTCTGCCGATTGAAGCCAAGTATGTTGCACAGAAAGTGAACCTCCTCCACTGATCAGACGGAGCGGCTGGTTTTACTGTTGGCTTGAAGCGGCCTCGACCGGCTTCAGACCGTCCAAAAACAGAGAACGTGGGTGTCGACAACTGGAGCTTCCTCTTAGGATCGTCTGTTCTCCACTCAAATACAGGTTCGCGTCTGACAGGGACAGTAGCTTTTATTTGTTTAATTACTGGTTTTATTGGAATTGTATTAGGATTCAGTGTAGTCTCCTGTAAGGATGGAAAAAAAAAACATTATTAGACGAAGTGCTGCGTCCTGTCATGACTATTTTAAAATACAGTCGGCAGCAGGCCGGGACAACATGGTGGAAATCAATCACATTCAGAATATTTTTCTGTATAATTTGTCCAATCATATGGCAAATGCATGCAAAACCACATCAAATAGTTAAAGTAATGTTCAATCATATGTTCTGTTACGCGTTGCAGCGAAGAAAAAAAACCTTCAATATTTGCATTTAGTTACATTTTAAAATGACATTTAAGGGACAAATAGACTCTGATAATTTGTAAAAAGATAAATATGATTCGACTTGACGCAGAGTGAACGGACGTGCAACACGCTTCAGCCTTCAGGATTTTTATCAGTACGTGCTGACAAATGACAAGTTGTCAATATGCGTCTTATAGAGCCACAATAAGTTGATAAGTCGATAATGGATGCATTATTTAAGTGATTCTTAAATCACAACAGCCAAACGTTCACTGCTTCCAGCTCCAGGATTTGATCGTTGTCTTTGTCGTACACGATGGTACATCAAGTGAATATTTATGGGCTGTCGGACAAAACAAGACGTTTGTAGACATGGAAAATTCTAACGTTTTCTGACATTTAATAGACAAAAAGATTAGATTAACAAAAGCAATACGTTGATTATTATCCAACTATCTGACCTGGACACCCAATACATGTATGTTTTGTACATGCTGTAGCTGGCAGATTCCACATTGATCGAATGCATCCCAGTTATCCCTGTAGCTGGATTACTCCTGCTGTGTTTGGTGCAGAGACGTGCTCCAGGTTCTGGTTTATGAGGTCCAGACCTTTATCTTTCTGTGCAGCAGCCTTGTTGCTGCCTGATGCTGAATTGTGCGTCCGGGTCATTTCGCCGAGTCTCACGTGCACATACCTGAGTCGGGTTGGTCACTGTGCAGAATAGACCCGTGAGTCAATCGAAGGGATGTTCGGGGCAGCAGGGTTTCACCTTGCACCAGGAGTCGATGCAGCTACAGGGAGAAAGAACAAGACGTCACACTCTGATTCCAACGTGTTACCGAGCCAGAACCTCTGTAATCACCGCAGCGGGCTGTGAGCAGGTTTAAGGGATTTAAGGGAAGTGTGGTGTGCTGGTACACATTACAAATAAAGATCTGAAACCATTAGACTGCTGTACGGACAGCTAGCTCTCAAGCTAAAAGGCCAAACATTTACTGGTTGCAGCCTCTCACTTTTTGCAACAGTTAACGGAGTTTGTTTGGGTTTTGGATCCTTGGTCGAACAAAACCGAGCAATCTGAAGACATCATGTTGAGCTTTAGGAAAGCGTGACTCTTCCCTGACAGTTTAAAAAGAGCGAATGACTGATCGACTCATGTAAATATCGCTCGTTGTCTACTAAACTACCAAATACATGAATTTCCTAGTGTAAAGTGTGTGAACACGTACTGCATGATTCTAAAATTACAGGGTTTTTCCAGTTCTCAGTTGCTCCGCTGGGTGGATCAGAACGTCAGTGTCATGTCCACACCTACAAACTGTGGTAGAAAACTGAATGCTTGTCTGCTCCGACGTGTTGCCGTGCTTCGTCAGAGATCAGCTTGTGTTGAAATCGTCTGCTTTTGCTGTTGTCGGGGCAACATTACTGGTGTGTGGAAATGGCCTTACAGCTGCTTGAACATGCAATCATGACCAAAAAATAAATAAATAGCAGGCTGGATCTCTGATGATCTCTTCACTCTGTTGGATTTCATAATCTCTGGAAAATGTCAAGTCTCAGCAAGTCCGGCGTCATACTGCGCTGAAATTATGGGAAACCAATGGCTTCTCTGAAGTTGTGTCAAACCAAAAGCGTTCCACGTCACAATGATGCAGTTTACTTTCGCAGTTGTGAAAGCGCTACTGATAAATAATCTCATCACTTATTTGTTCAAATAAAGTGTCAGAGGACAGAAACACACACAAAGTGTCTTATGTGTCAAACAATCTTTTGGGGTTTTTTGTTGCACTTTTACATTCGATCTCACGCTCGAAATCCTGATTCTTAACGGCAGAAACTCAGCCGTGGTTGTCAAGATCACTTTTAAGAACATCATGTCACAGAAAAGAACAACGGGCCTCTTATTATCTGAATTTGTAGGGATATGTGCACTAGTACAGAACAAGTTTAACTTCCTCACTTTGAAAAACCTTTAGCCCAGACACCACATACTTTTCAGATCCGGTAACAGCTCGATACATCCCCCCCCCCCCCACACACATGCACAACGTCTGATTTGAATCTCACCACCACGCATTTGCATTTATTTTACTTTCTCTTTTCATTTGTGTCTGTGTGTTTTCCACAGTGATGCAAATGTGTCAAATGAACACAGTTACCTCTTATGGTAGACGCAGAGGCAAGCCAGCCTGGCGATGGTCTCTCCTTGTACCAGATCCTCCAAACAGATGGAGCACTCTCCGCTGTCTTTACTGAGCACATCCGCTGCACACACACACACACACACACACACACACACACACACACACATAAGTGTTTCCAGCATTTTTTTTAAAACACAGCTGTCTGGGCCATTTGTGTGACGTGATACTTACTATTGTAAGGTAGCGGAGGAGACGTGAGGCAGCTCAACACGTGATCCTCGATCCGCCCCCCCGGGAAAGGCTTCGAGCAGAAGGGACAGCGGATATCTGCACAGAGACACAACAGAGCTGAGATTAACACGCTGTGTCACGGCGAGACATGAATGATAGATGACGTGCACACACTGAGCACCAGTGCTGAGTTTTGGACATGTGGACTACACCGGCCTGCAGACTGAAACACAACCAGTCAGTGTGAAGGCTGCACGCTCATCCTGGAGACAGTGCGAGTGATGTTTCCTCAAGTGTAACCGACCCAAAATAGTCTGAGGATTTATTCGACTGTGTGCGCCACGCAACACAGTGACTAGTGCTGGAGGGATAACCACCGCTAGAGCCGTGAGTGGATGGGACAGACGGGCCTTGCTGCCCTACGTCCTCCTCCTCCATCTTCTATGAGCTGCTGCCAGCAGTGAGCAGGCATGTGAGGTTGTGACCCATTTCCCTACACTTGCCAGAGGGCTTGCCTGGGAAAACCCACCACACTCAGGGCATGTACAGCTTTTTAAAAGAGTAAAATTCAAGCACTTTCAAGGCACCTAAACCAAAATAGTCCAGACTCTCAAAGCCTTTATCAACACATCTGCAGCTTTTTTCAAGGAGTACATTCAAATTCAAGCATATTCCTAACCTTGAATACATAATGGTTAAAATTAAGCATTTTTCAAACCTCAGAGACTTTGTATAAATGAACCCTACACACAGTCGGCTCGAAATGTCCTGTTTGTTTGGCATCGTGGCACCTCCACCACTTCTGTATCTGATTGTCTAATGCAGACCAAGAATGCATTTTCACTTCCTCTGCAAATTCATGTTCCTGTTTTAATACACTTACGGACAAATGGGGGTTGGTTACTTAATGTTTTCAACTTGCATGCTGCAGGATAACAACCTCTGTCAACGGGCCTTGTGACATGAAAGAGGCTGTATGTCACCACTTGTAGTTTTAGGCCATAGCTCTGCCTCAGACAATAGGCTCTCTTATGATTTTAGTCAGCATGCAAGCACGGGAAAAGAGATTATCTGTTCAGGAATGTAAATTCCCCAAATAATCCATTCAGAGTGGGCAGATTGGGGGTTTCACTGGGAGATATTCAGATTTAAATTAACAGTGTAATGTGAAACTAAAAGTATTGAGTGTGGGCACTATTGAAAGCATTTCTTGGACCTAAAGGTTGTTCTAGTTAAGTGTTACAATTGAGACTTTATTTAACCATTATGGCCGAATAAAGCTGACAATAAAGGAATGCCCGTAAATACAACTTGACCATTATTTTCTCTGAACACATGTCAAACACTCCTGACTTCAGTTAAATATCACTTGTGTTATGGAAACATCAATAGTAGATTGAGTCATTTACGTTGAGGTTGTGAGTAATTTACGCGTTATAATATGCGACAAATAATAAGAAATGACAGGCATAGAAAAGACTTGTGCAGTGCACCGTGTCGATGTGTTAACTTACTGCCACGGTTGTTAACACGGTAAAGGCCGATCCAAGCCTCTGACACCGGCCGCTGGTGTGTGCCTCGGACCCGGGCGGATCTTGCGCCGACGCTGCGGGCGGAAGAGTGCCGATTCCCGGGCAGCCGCTCGGAAAAAGTGCGGTGGGGCGTGCGGCCTGTCTCCTCTTCTTGCTGATGTTCCGCTGCGACGGGAGGCTCGGGGCTTATATTCCCGTCTTCCTCGGGCTTCCCCTCGCTGTTGTTGTCGTCCGCAGGCGACGCTTGGCTAATACTGGAGGGGATGCTGTGGTGGTCGGCGGGGCTGCCGTCGGCGCTCGCTCCGTGCTGCCCCAGGTCCGAGTCGCTGCCCTCCTCCGATCGGCTCCGGTTGGCCTCGGTGTCCTCGAAGCTCCCAGAGAAGTCGACCATGAGGCTGGTGGGCCTGGTACAGCGGGGCCGCCGATAGGAATCCCGCTTTGTGCCATCTTTTCCGAAAGCGGAGGGAAGCGGGTCTTCCTGCAGGCGACTTGCTCTCGTCCCCATCTCTGGCGAACTAGCTAATGCAGCTGGCTAGCCGAGCTGCTTCCTCAAAGCGAGCAAGGGGAGCGACTTAACCTACAAAACGACCCTTAAACTGTCGAATATTCGTCCGGATACTTTAAATAATAACAAATGCCTGGCAACTGAGCCCAATGAAGACAGTGTGCGTAGTTCGAAGTTCCTTCTGTGGCCTCAGTTTGTCCTTACGGTCCACATTTTCCTTTCTTTTTTGACGTGACCGTTCTCGCTGCTGCAGCGGAAATAGAGCATTTTCGCTTCCTCCTTTAAGCCGTACACAAACAGTTACGGTAACGCCACCCTGTCATTCGTAGCAGTTTGGTACCCAAACATTATACAACATTAACACGTTTATGTTTTAATTGTTGTGTTCGTTTTTCTGATTGTTGTTTTTTTTTTCTTGGTAAGCAAGTCCGACTTCATTCGACTTATTATTCGATTATTTGAGGGTAGGCACCAATATATGTGGTATTACGGTAAATAAGTACACAATAATTCTGACCAATCAGAGCTCGCTAGCCCAGCAGCTGCTTCGGATGAGGAAGTTACAGTAAAGCAGGAGCTACGCTTAGATGTCCCAGTAAGCGCCAGAAATACATGCTAACACTACAATAAGCCAAACGCTAGCATTATACACCAGAGGACGCATGTGTTCCGAGTCTGTTCTCTGCCCGTGGAGTTTAAATTTCGGCGTTTGCGGTGAGTTTTCTGCGTCTTATCTGTGCGCTCATAGCTAAACCCCCACACCTGCAAAAACCCTTGAGTCATTGCAAAGAAGTTGGTTACTAGGAACGCACGTCCACCTGCCACTGATTCTCAGTTCAGTTCACATGTGAATCCAGTGGTTGCCTTGACATCGTAGTAGTGAGATGATTTCTTTCTGAAACTATACTTTCCTTACCTGAATGAGTCCAGACAGTCTAGAAGTTTATACGTTCCCAGACCTAATTATACTTCTGCGTGAAGGGTTTCTGGTTTTCATTGTAATTTACCACATTTTGCACTTTTTCTGTGCATTGTAACAATCCCTGTGTCTATGGGAAACTGTGCAGACCTTTGTGTCTTATGCTGACTGTTTTCAGACTTTGTCCCTCCTTTATGGATGCCTTCAGTTGAGCAACACCCTTAGTAATACTAGTACAATGGTTGTTCAAACAGTTGAGGGAATGCTAAATTGCTTGTGTCAGTACTTTGTAACAGATTGTGTTTGTCATTGAGAGGAGGAGCTCAGATTTGTGACAGCCTTTTGACCCTCTTATTGATGTGTTTCTCTGCAGAGATGAGGGCGCTGACTTTGCAGCAGGCTCAAGGAGAGCAGCAGCAGGCCACAAGTGGGAGAAGTTTGTCTTCCAACTATGCTCCTGCGAGTCTGGAGAATAAGTTCTTAGTTCAGACCTCTACACTGATGCCCCAGCCCTGCTCTCTACTCTTAAACTCTGCAGCACAGCCCTCCTCTTGCCCCTCTCTCCAGCCCTCCATCCTGTCTTCCACCTCATCCTCCCTTCTCTCCACCTCTTCCTTTTCGCCTTCCCTCACTTCTCCTCTCCTCAGCACCGAGAACCAGCTCCTGAAAAGCCACTCACCTCATCTTTCTTTCTCCCTCACCTCTGTCCCTGATGACTCTCTGCTCTCCACATCCATGGCCGGCAGCGCTCTGCTCAATCGCTTTGCTCATCCTCCTTCATTCCTCCATCATGTTCTGGGTGGAGAACAGAAGAGGGTTGATGAAGGAGACGAAGGCAGAGATGAAACATCTGAAGTGATGCAGTCCTGTCTTGAAGAAATTAGTGTGGTACATGAAATGTTCTTTGTTTGTTTAACTTTTTAAATAGTGAGAGATAATGAAAGGAACTTGGCTGGTAATGCACAACAACGTTTTGATTCATCCCATTTGGGAGTTATTACTGTTTTAATGTAACTTTTTCTGCATCAGACACATTCTGAGGAAGATGTTGAAATGCCTGAAGAGGAAACGGAGGTGGAGGAGGCTGATTCTGGGACAGCCATGGAGTTACCTGTGCTGGAAACTGAGTTGGACTGCCAGGAACTTGAACAAGTTATGATCATCAGGCAGGAGGAATTTGCTGAGCTTGAAAAAGGAAAAGAAAATATTAAAGAGGAGCTTAATGATAAAAAGGTAGGAGAAAAAACGTAGCACTGTAGATGTACGTCATAGAGATATTATCTTTTTTCTTTGGTGCTGTCTTTGCAAGTTTCGCATTTCTCAGCCCCGAGTGCTACCAATTTATATTTCTGTGTGCTTTTATGTGTTTATTAAAGTGACTTTTAGTTGTGAACACATACTTGATTGTCTTCCTGTATGTTCCTCAGTATCTCCTGCTGAACGAAGTGTGTTGCTCCCTGGTCAGTAAGTACAAAGCTCCAGGCCAGAAGGACTGGGACTCGGAGAAGAGTGTTTGGACCAGGATCACAAACCTGGCGAAGGACATTTCTGTCTACGACCCACAGTTTCTTCTCAAGGTGTGTATGCACGTGTGTGTGTGGGTGGGGGGGTGTATCTGAAGGCAGGTTTTATTTGTATCCCATTTTAGTTACAGTGGTAACATTTCAGCAAAACTGGGACTGAAATCAGTTCAGTTTTAATCAGTTCAATTAAATACAATGTATTATTTGTCCCAAGTGGGCAGTTTGTGCTGCAGCACACCTAAAACACATAACGAAACATTAAACATACAATGTGACATAGAAACGTAAAGCAGCAGCAGCATGTCATGCCTTTTTCCAGCAAAACAACCCAGAAAAACAATCAAGACATGTTTTCAACAAATGCATTGTAGCAATACCAGTTATCATAGAATTTATTACAATTGAAAGATAATAGAAATATTGAATATATTTCATTAAAATGTTTAAAAAGGGGGGTACAGCACAATATGACAACATTGTAAATATTTAAATAGGCCCTGCTGATTTTCTTTGCCGGCAAAACAGGTCAGTTGTTGTCAAAAATTGGAACAGTGGGAAAAGAATCAAAGAGTAATATTAATAATTATTAACTTTATTTATATATCTCTTTTCAGAAAGGGGGTGTGCTTTACAATAGAGGCACAATAAAGAAACAAGACCATAAAAAGTGCAAAAACTGCACAGTCAAACCAAGCAATCAAATGAATAACAAAGAAAATAGCAAGAACAGGTATGCTGAGAACAATATAGCAATAACACAAAGGAAGGCATAAGAGCAATAAAGTATGTCAAAGATAAAACAAAGGAAGAGTGACAGTTAGTTAAAGGCAATGCTCGTTTGAAAATGTTCACAGAGCTTTCATCTCTTCAAGAATAAGAGATTGTTTTGGTGCTGAGCTGCCAAAGACAGTAACGGGTTATAATCGTTCAGTCATGTACAGCTTGTTCTTTCTTTTACCATTCAGGTGGCAGTTTACACTCGACAGGAGCTGAATATCCGCATCACTGCAAACTTCTTGTTGGCTTTAGCTGCCAATCAGCCCTCCACCAAACCACATGTCCGCAGATACTTCTGTGCTGCCGTACAGCTGCCCTCAGATTGGCTGGAAGTCGTCCGGATCTACAGCACAGTAAGTCTGAGTGAGCGTCTGCTGTGTGGTGGATTCTGGGTGTTTCACTTGTGTTTGTTCTGTGCAGTCTTAACACTGCGTTCGTTTGTTTCCAGTGCTTCAGCCACTCCCTGCCAATGTGCCTGAAGAAGGCCATGGTCGACAAGTTCAAGCAGTTCGGCGAGTATCAGCTGGCCAAATACAACACACGCAAACACCGCTGTAAACACAACCGCAACAGACCCAAAGCCAAGGTACAGAAGCATTCAGTTTAGTCTGTTGTTTTTATCCAGTTTAATGTTAAACAAAGGTTAAACCAAATAATACACAAACCAGACAGAAAACCTTCGCTATTAGTGTTTCTTGCTTTCATTGTTGTCACTGTGAGCCACAAACTATTAACCCCCTCGACTTAAAATGGATCCAAACTTTGTGCGGTTTCTATTTTAGTACAAATGACACATTTTTTTAAATGAACACTCATAAATGCCTCAAATATCCTCTCTTTATCACTCCATGGTCTTTGACTTCCAGCCACCAACCAATGAGCAGCTGACACGGTGGTCGAATGTGCTCAGATCAGAAGCGTCCATTCTGAAGAAGTTTGTAAGTTAATATAAAGTACTTTTCTGTTGTTTCACTGAATATATGGGGGGTGTATGCAGATATTAGTCAAGTGCCAATTGTTAAAGTAGAATCTTTGTGTGTGTGTAGTTGCAGATAGATGGCGACAAAGTGGCAGTAGATAAAAAGCAGAGTGAGTTCAGCATAAAGAAGATGATCAAGAGGCTTCACATTAAAGAACCGGCTGAACATGTCATGGCCATACTGGGAAAAAAGTAAGCCACGCAAACATACACGTTCACACACAACATACTACATGGTTCTCGGTTGAATGTAGTTGATGTGAAGTAAGTTGCAAGCCCATAATAAAAATTCACCTACTCTCAGTCACTGCACTTCAGTTTACTCCCAAACTCCTCATGTCCAATGTCCTCCTTCAGTTTTAATCTGTGCTTGCGTTGTTCCCAGGTATCCGGCTGACCTGAAGACGTTCACCCACAGTGGAATAAAGGGCGCGTGGGACAGGGAGAGAGCCGGGCAGCGAATGAAGCTCAAAGAGCCAGAGACGTGGGAACGGCTGCTCGGCCGGGAGGGCAACAAGGCCGCCACCTGGGAGAAGCTCATAGGTCTGCAGAGCACATGCAGGCGGACGTTCTGAAAACTGCTTCCAGTTCCTTTTTAATTTATCCAGGAAAATGTGAACACTTTCCCCATAAGTTGTCTGTTTTTCATATTTCACATCACCTGTTTGAAAGAATATAAGCCCCAACTTGTTACCAGATTTACCAGCACACTTTACATGAGACATAATATATGTAAATGCATGTATACACTGGAAAACACACATATGTAACACAGCGATCACACATATTGATGAGTCATTTCTCTACTGTGCAGACAATAAGTCTCTTCCTTTCATGGCCATGCTGAGGAACCTGAGGAACATGATCATCAAGGGCATCAGTGAGGCTCATCACAAGAAGATCCTCAGCAGACTGACTAATAAGGTGAGATCCAGCAGAACGACATCCTTTCTTTTAAAACCTACAACACAGCCAGTGAAAGGCAAAAGAGAAGCTGTTTGACATGAATTTCTTTTTCTTTATCAGAGTCAGATTTTTGTTTGTCAGTTGGTCTCTTTTGTAATTCAACTCTGTAGTTTATTGAGTGCTTTCTGTAACCTTGTGATTTTGATGTGTTTACAGAAAGCAATTATTCAGAGCCGACAGTTTCCCTTCAGATTCCTCGCAGCCTACAAAATCATCATGGAGCTTCACGATATGGGTGAGATAGATCATAAATGTAAAACGACCAATAAATGTAAAAGGCAAATGCAAAATGGAAAATCATACATAGATAAATATCTATTTATGTTACATTTGATCAATAAATTAATGCCTATATTTATTGTTAATACTATTTTTGGAGCATTTAATGGCATATCAATTAATTTATTGATTCATTTATTTATTTATTGTTAATAATGGCAGTTTCGGTCCTCCATAGTATATTAGTTTTCTAGTGAAAGGTGTACTTAAATGATTCATTAATAATCAAACTAGTAGCAGCTCTAGTAAAGACCAAAACCAATAATATGTTAATCATGCTAACAAGTATTGCCTGTGTAGCCAAAGTCTGATACATCTCATTTCTCTGTGCTGTATTAGAAACATGGGCATCATGAGCCACACTGCTGCACTGTGTGACATCTTCCTTCATTACAGTGAACACAAGCACTGCTGTTTATTGAGACTCGGTCTCACAAACACCGTCCTGCTGCCATCAGCACTCACCAGAGCACCAAAGCTGTGCTCATCCTCAGCTGAAAATAGGCCCCAACAAATTCACTATTTACTCCTGTTTGAGTGATGTCTGCTAGGAACCACAGTGTCCTGCAGTTTTAGGAAATTGCTGAGCTTTATTATACTTAAAACAATGAATCTGGTGCCACAGTCAGGGTTGGTGATGATTGTGAGACGGGACAATATGAAACATGTAGAATAACTCACACGATTGGCCAGCTTCCAATATTACCCAAAATATGGTTAATATCAGCCATATCAATATATCAAAACATATCAGCCTTACCTGGCATAATAACGCGTACCTCTGATAAAATGCACATTCTTTGCCTCTCTGTCGTCTAGCCTCAGCAGCAAAGCAAGCGCTCCCTCCTGTTAAAGAGATCCTGAAGGGCATCTTGAAGAAGATTCCCAAGAGCAAGCGATTCGCCCGCCTGGACTGGGAGGCAACTTCAAGGACCAGGATTAGGGTGACGCTTGGAGTGCCGTTCATCTATCGACTATACAAAATGAAGAAGGCACAGCTCCTCAAGGCCAAGTATGAGAATGTCCTTTGAATTTTAGTTGATTTCTCCGATATTATCTACATTTTTTTTACATTTTAAATTTAAACCTACAGCAGTTTTTGTCATCTGCAGCTGATGCAACACAGTACCAATGAGATGTATTAGAGTAGGCCAGTTAAAGACGGCTCTTTTGCAGAACCAAACACTGTGTCTGTGGTTTCACTGGGAATAATCTTGCTGGTGCACAGGAAGTAAGAGAAGCAGCTGCAGTTTGAAATAAACAACTGGTTAGTTAATGACGTAAATGATCAGGCAAAGCAACGAGCAAGTATAATAAGTAGTGAAAGGTGTCCCTGAACTGCAGATACTGCCGGACAGGTGAGCTTTGGGAAGCGCATCAACATCACAACAAAACTGCTTCACACCAAAGATGCAGCCAAGAAAAACGTTTGACTTATTTCTAAAATAAAATGCAAATATATATATATTTTAATATCTGCATGGATTAAAAGAAAGTATACTCTGTTACATACAGGGTTCGTTCAAAGTCTTGCAAGTTTGTGTCTTGAAGTTGTGTTTTCAAGGTTAGGGATATGCTTGAATTCAAATATACTTCAATACACGATCACTCATCTAAACCACTTGAAAGGTTCTTGAATTTCCCTCTTAGAAAGCTGTACGAACCCTGTTTATACACTGGAACTGTTTCTGTGTGTGCATCCAGTGAGACGCTGTTCACTGCTGCTTTGATGGACCGTTACCTCAAAGCTCTGGAGACAGCGGTTCAGATCGCCTGTCGCTACAACGTGCCCCCGCTCCCTGGCCGGACCCTTATCCTGCTCTCCGTTAACATGGATCGTGTTCAGAGCTGGAAACAGAAGCAGGGCTTCGGCCTCCCACCAGACCCCGAGCAAAGCGAGGAGGATGAAGAAGAAGAAGAAGAACAGAGCAGAAGTAGCGCGAAGAATGAGTTGGGTGAAGTACCCAGCGCGTCTGTAAGGCCCTATTCTCTTCTGATTGACTGACTTTATGAGCTGTTTGACTCAATTTACCCAGTTAGTTCCATCTGTGTTGTTCTTGTCCCCATTTTCACTTTCTCTCAGTTGATGGAGGTGGGAGCTCTGCTCTCTCTGATGATTGGCAGCAGTGCCGAGGACAGTCTGCTCTGCTTAATAGATTGCAGTCACTGCCAAGAAGTCAAGCTGAAGTCGGATGTTCTTTTGGAAAATGTCAGGAGTGTGATGAAGCAAGTAAAGGTCAGGGATTTTTTTTTTATGGCATCCTGGAAAAACCTTTTTAACATCACGTACCAGCATTCATTTTAGCTTTCATGTAAAGTGATTAAATCGTACGAGAACTACGTAGGTACTTTCTAATAGAGGAACTTAGAGAAGCCTCTAACTTCAAGGACTAAATAAACTGCGTATGGACACAACTGAACTGTATTTTCAAGGCTTTTTTGTGTTTGATTTTGCCGTTAATTAATGAATATTTCTCTTTCACAGGCATGTTTAAAGATTGGGAATGATAGGGACGAAAATTACTTGTCCGAATTACTCACCAAGGAAAGAAAGGTTAGTTCCTGTAGTTTATTTTGATATGTTTGGGTAATTATTCTCAGTTTTATGATTTTAAATAAAACGGTATCGGAGGTCTTTAAAGGGAAGAGTCAAAGGGTAATTTATTAAGTGCAAACTGTTTTCAAATAAAGAATTGATTATTCTGTCTTTTATTTTGTATAATGTAAACACGTTAAACAAGTTTCTATGGTGAAACTGCCTAAAAGTGGACAACAAATGTGTTTAGATGGTTTCACAGTTAGCCAAGTTATAAGAGGTGTAAAGGAGCCATTGCTATGGTTTCAAAAGTTTATTTTTTATTTTTTATTATAGATTTGAAGTTCCTAATGGAACCGGCTTGCAGCTCGTTCATGCACATTTATCAGACAACAAGTCTGCAAACGAGGAAGTTATTAGGAAAAGAAATAGCAGCTGAAGTTTAGAGGGTTTAAATGTGTCTCTGTCGTCACCCACAGGCACAGAAAGTAATAGCGGCTGCAATTTGAAAACCTCAAATTCTGCTAGAACGTCTCTCCCAGCAAATTTGAAAAATGCAACGAGTGCAGGGAATAACGACTGTGGAAGGCAGTAAATATAAGTAGTGACTTGAAATTCAATAGGTCCTTGCACGAAATTTTTCGTGCTCGGGCCCTAAATAAAAACCGTACACGGCATGTTGAGTCATTTTCAAACCAGGCAATGCTGTACAGTGATGATTTAGTTTACAGCTCCAAAAAACATCTTTAATTGTGGAGTCACTTTTTTAAATATCAGCTTTTATTTTTATTTTTTTTTATGTTTCTTCCTTTTTTGAGGTTTTGAATTTAACGTGTGTACCAGCTGAACCAATAAACCATAATATCTTTATACAAGCTTCAAACATCAGCACCACAGATGAAACTTGTCTGATTGATGTGATTTACATCAATGGCACTGCGTGTCTTTGTTCATTAGTAGTCAAAGCGGTAATCCTGGACCTCCTTTTGTGTTTTAGGTGGACAACATCGTGGTGGTGGCTGACTCCTGGTTCAGTTGTGAAGTCGAGTGGACCATCAACAACTACAGGAAGGAAATAAACACCAAAGCCCTCATGGTGCAACTCTACATGACGGACCGGTAATACTCGAGCTGCTACTACTTTTATATCTCAGACAGTATTGGGAAGCTAAACTTGCACTCACACTAATCACAGTGACTGGTGGACCTTAAAATTGACCACTTCCTCTGTTTTCTAACCACATTCTTTTCAGCATAGGTACTTTTTATTAGTTGTTATTTATGTAAACTTCCATTTGACTCACATTTAGCTTTCAGCTTGTTTCTTTTTCTAACTTTTCCTAAATGCATGTGTTGTTTTGGCTCCTTGCAGAGAGTTGCAGGAGAGCACCACTGACAGGAACTGTGTGACGCTGGCAGGCTTCAGTGAACAACTGCTGAGGTAAAATGTCTGGTTGCTCATTTTAATTCAGAATGATTTGTATAAATGTAATAAATGTTAAGCCCAGTGGCACTATAAAGCAAACTGTTGGCTTTCTGATTGTGGAAATGTGTGTATTTGCTTTCTTTCGTAGTTAGATGAGACGATCAATATCACAAAATATGAAGCTGAGCCAGCAGCAGGTTAGCTTAGCTTAGCACAAAGACTGGGAACACGGGGAAGGAGCTTTTACACCTGCCAGCACCTCTAAAGCTCACTGATTAACACGTTATATCTTCTTTGATTAATCCATACAAAAACTGAAGTGTTAAAACGACCAGTCACTGGTCCTGGCCAGGAAATAGTCCGGCACATAACGTGTTAATTGGTGAGCTTTAGAGGTGCTGGTGGGTGGATCTTGTTATATGTTGGACAGAGCCAGGCTAGCTGTTTCCCCTCTGCTTCCAGTCTTCATGCTAAGCTAAGCTAACCAGCTGCTGTCTGTAGCTTCATCTAACTCTTGCCAAGAAAGTGAATAAACATACATCCCATTATGTTGAACTGCTTCTTTAACTATGTGACCAGGTTTGTGGCAGAACGAGGATCATCCAGGCTGCTGGACCATGTAGAGCATTTAGACAAACTGCACAACATCCCACCGCCAGAGGGAGCTAAAGGCCCTCAGACCACAAACATCGTTATCCCAATACCAACCAGCCCCAAGTCAAGGTAGTTTTTATTTTGTGGCAAAGAATCAAATCTGAGCAGTATTTTAACTTGACGTTGAAGGCCTAGTGCCCAATAAACATTTGTTGGAGCCTTTTCCTCACTAACACTATCTCCTCCGTCTGTCCTCAGCTGGCGAGGTGTTCGTGTGTTTATCTCCTCCACCTTCAGAGACATGCACGCTGAGCGCGACATCTTGGTGTGGAGCGTGTTCCCGGAGCTCCGGCGTCGTGCTGCGTCCCGCTGCCTCTACCTGCAGGAAGTGGAGCTGCGTTGGGGTGTGACCGAGGAGGAGTCGGGGCGGGCCACCGAGCTGTGCCTGTCAGAGGTGTGTCGCAGCCAGATGATGGTAGCAATCCTGGGGGAGAGGTACGGCCTGGTGCCTCCCAAACCTGTCCTCCCTGACCTGCCGCAGTACAGCTGGGTAAGACTTGTTATTATGAAATAAAGTTAAAGAATTAATAAGTAGAGCTGCGAACCCAATGTGCTCAGTGCTAGTTACATATAAATGTAAAGTACTGATGCTTTATTCTGTGCAAGAACCTGTTTTTATTGAGATTTAAACTGGGGTTAAAATTGTCTCACCTGAATTCTCCAGATAAGTGCAGAACAAACAGGAAATTATAAAAAGAGATCTCCTCATACTGCAGTTATGACAATAACAAAGGAGCCTTAAATTAGATTCTTCACATATTAAGTTAACATCACCAAGTCAGTAAAACAGAATATTATTAGAATTAGATTAACATGAGAACAATTACTAATCACAATCTTACGGATCCGACGTTTGCGGACCTCTACATGCGATGTTAGGTCTTACATTTGTTGAATGTAAGTCTCCTAATGTCTGAAAATCTTGTTATCCTTTGTTGTGAAGCTGGTCACCTGTTGCATCATAGATCAGTACAGTAATTACCCGAAAATACAAGTAGGAAATCTGATGATGATTATTCTAAGGTAGAAATGTCACAATTACGTTATTGTTAATCAACAGGCCAATCAAATATCGGTGATTTTCAGATATAGGGTGTGAAAATTCAAACTACCTGTAATACTTTACTGTGAAACAGAATGGTGTCTGTTCTTACATGTGAATTTAAAATGTTCATGCATCATTTGGTTCTTTGTGAGCAGCTGGAGTCGGCACCAGCCGGCCTGTCAATCACAGAGATGGAGATCCGCCAGTTTCAGGCTCTTTACCCCGACGCAGCGCACCAGCGAATGTTCTGCTACTTCAGGGATCCAAACGTCAACAAGTATGCAATTCATGCTCGCATTCACAAAGTTTCACACAAATCACAATTTGTGAAAACTTTTCTCTCAAATTTGAATAAATGAGTCATAAAATGTAGAAAAATGTAGATGTTTTTGTGATTCAGTTGGTTTCAGTGCTGTAATTCTTCACAGTTTGCTGGAAAACCATTCAAATATATAATGTTTTAATGTGGTTTTCCTCCATTGTTTCTCAGATCCGTTCCGGTAGCTTGGAGATCTGACTTTGTTCCTGAATCCAAGGAGGCCGAGTCTAAAATGGCGTCTCTGAAGAGAAGGATCCAGGACAGTGAAGTCAAAGTCACTGAAAAGTGAGTCTTCTCGGTCACCTCTCTACTGCGCGTATTAAAACAATGGTTCACTATGTCACAGTTCACTTTGAAAATAGTAGTATTTAGATTTATTGACTGGTGAAATATAATAAAAAGAAACCACTATAACACGAATTTAAGGTTTACTTGTCTGTTTCTGTCACAGCTACCCGTGTGAGTGGGGAGGCGTCGTGGAGGGGAAACCATATCTGAAAAACCTGGAGAACTTTGCCAAGGCCGCGCTGGAAGACCTGTGGACGGCCGTAGTAAAGCTTTTTGTGGAAGTTAGTTACTCTGACGATTCGATTAATTTCATTTCCAAACTCTAAAAGTACAATATTTGCCTTTAAAATGTTGTGGAGTAGAATTATAAAACACCCCTCAAATAGAAATAGAAATACAAATGAACACATCATTCTCCTCCGTCTGGCAGGAGGATGAGGAGGCCGAGGCTGTGTCCGATGTGGCTGAGCAGGAGGTGCACCAGGGGGCGCTGCAGAGACAGTTCTTCGGCAGGGCGAAGCTGCTGTCAGGGGGGGTGGAGATAGTGGAGCAGGTCCAGACCAAAGGAGGGATGATGGTGGTGGAGGGAGGACCTGGAGAGGGCAAAACTGTCTTCATGGTAAATTTCTTTAAGGAATTCTATTTTATTCTGATCTTCCACCAGGAACGATTGCATGTACACAAAAACAGAAACGCCATGTGAAGGCATGCTTGATCTAACACGTTCCAAATATCAGAGAAACACTAACACAACCGATTATCATTACTCCGATTCCAAGTTTGTTTTTCTTTAATTCAAATATTAGCTGTTAGATGTGATGATGGCTTTTAGTTCTGCATAGTTTCATATAGGGATGCAACTAATGGTTACTTTGATTATTGATTGATCTGCCAATTATTAGGATAGGATATAGGATTTATTACAGGGCTGGTGTAGTTTTAGCCAGATCTGAGTGTAAAGTCTCTGCATGAGGAAACACAGCTGTCTCTCTCCACACAGGCTGCTCTAGCAGACGCCCTCAGGACTCGAGGCGAGTCCAGGAGAAACTGCGTCTGTGATGTCATCTCCTACTCTACAGCTGCCAGCCAATCAGCACGCTCTGTTGAAAACCTGCTTCGATGCCTCGTTCAGTGGCTGAGGGAGACGAAAGAAACCAAGGAGGAATCAACTCTTCCCCATTCTTACAAGTAGCTAGATTTTAGTTTGTCCATTTAAAATAATAAAGATTTACCAGTAAGTCATATTGTCTACACGCTGACAGCTGCCGCCTTTCTTTTAATTAATCTTCATCACAGAGATTTGCTGGCAGAATTTCACTCCAGTTTGAGTGACGTGAAGAAGAACAAACCTCTGGTGCTGCTGGTCGATGGGGTGGATCTTGTCCAAGATGGCAGAGGACAGCTCAGCTCTGATTGGATGCCACAGCAGCTTCCACGGGTTTGTTACGTGGATAGAAAAGGCACACCTAGAGAGAATGAGATAACTCAGATTCATTTAGTTCAACTTAGTAAGATTGTTTCTTCAAACCGCCAAAATGTTGATCTTTAAAAAAATATATCGTTTTTTACCTCCATCTCACCGTGTGTTTATGGGATTAGTGCTAGCTCATTAGTTACTGTTAGCACCAAGCAGCTCGTCTACACTTACACACACTGGCTGCTCTGTTTATGGTTGAATTTTGATGCACTTGTCTGCTACAGTAAAACAGTTTGTCTTTCTGTCTTGTCAGGGGGTTTGTTTGGTGGTGAGCGTCCCATCCAGAGCAGCTCTGTTACAAACCCTGGCCAAGAAAAGAGGCACCGTCCTGTTTGCCCTGGGACAGCTCACCATGCCGGACCGGAAGGAGATCGTTCAGAAGAGACTGGACACCTTCGGGAAGAAACTCAGTGACTCTGCATTCAACAACCAGGTTCTTCTGATGTGTTTTGCAGAGTAGACATCACTGACTGCTGCAATTGATACTCAACACTTTGCCCTGCACTCTTACAATATTTTCGTAGGTTGTCGTTTTCATTTTATGCTAACTATGCTGTGTCTGCTTGTCCAGCTCCAGACGCTGATGATGAAGAAGGGAGCAGTGAGTCCTCTCTACCTGCACCTGGCCTGTGAAGACCTGAGGAACTTTGCCTCCTTTGATAAGGTTTAATATCCCTTCTTTTCTTTTTCTTTTGACACCTCCACACTGGACTTACTGGTTGTATTTCCAGTGTTGCCTGCAGAAGTGCTATGTGTTGGCTTACATTGAAACATCAAACACCAGTAAAGAAGCTGATAACATAGAAAATGTTAATGACAATGCAAAATTAAAACTTTTTTAAAGGAAACAAAAGACAGAAAATTTTAATCTAAGCAAAGGATCTCTGATAAAAGTATGACGGGAGACGGGACTCAGCCGACCTGATTTCCTTTAGGCTCTAGTGACTTTTAATATCTGTAGCAAATTTCATGGCAATCTTTCTAAAAGTTTGTAGATATTTCAGGCTGGACCAAAATCGTGGATTGATCAACAGACTAACTGGCAAACTGAAATTGCAGCTAGCATGGCTAAAAACAGATGCAACGTACAGAACATAAAAACCGGTGACATAATGATTGATAAGATTTCAATTTTTGTTTGAACGTACAGTATGTTGCTGCAATAAACTTCTATGTCTTTGTGTCTTAGTTGAAGGAGAGCCTCCAGGGCTTGCCTCAGTCTCTGAGCCAGTTGGTGCAGTACACCCTGGACAGACTCTGCTCGCAGTACAGAGGCATGCTGGGACTCCGCTGGGCCCTCGCAGCACTCACAGTCAGCACCACTGGTAAGAGAAGTCAAGTTTTAGCTTTATTTTTAACCTTTTATGAAGTGCTAAGTTGGGTAAACTGGTAGGAAGTGCAATACAGCGAGTGCTAGAATATTTCAAGAGCCTCAACATTTTCTCCTCCTGATCGACAGGCCTGAGGGAGAGAGACTTGTACTCTGTACTGAACACGTGCAATGACCTGTCCTCACGGGGCGGACAGGTCACATGGCAGCAAGCTCTGGATTTGTCCAGGAAGCCCAAAGGACGTATTCCCATGGCAACTTTCACCCGCATCGTGCAGAGTTTACAAAGGTATGAATCTCGTGAGTTTAAAGCAACTAGGGGTTGTTGTCCCCATCCGGGACAACAACCCCTAGTTGACTTTAGATAATCTGTCTCTGGCAAGCTGATTCAGTTACAAGGATGTGAAATTATGCTTGCGTGAGTGTAGGAAGGGTCTGTTTTTCTCCTTTCTCTCATGCACTATCATTTGCAGTAAAGTTAGTTTGTTTTATTTTAGAATTTCTGTTTTTCCACTTTTTCACTAAAACTGAAAACATTTAATCACCATTTTGACAACTAAAGGGTTTATACTGATTGTGCTTTTATAATTAATTAATTAATTAGATGCAGATGTTTAGATGCAGTATACTGAGAACAACTAGAAAACAATCCTAAAGGAGATATTTAACCCGTTTGGATCCTTGTCTGCAGTCTGATTGGTCCGTCTCACTGCCACGACACTGACGACCTGCTGGCTCTAACCAATCCGGAGGTGAGGAGGGCCTTTGAGGACTTTCTCCTCCCAGCAGAAAGCGACAGAACCAGAGCTCACCTCGTGCTGGCAGGTAAAGTACAGACAGGCTGTTTTAATAAAGTATAAGTTAATATAAGTCAATGTATATTTTAATTAATGTTGTATCACTCTACAGCTCATCTGTGGGCTCTAGCCGACCCTCAGGGCTCAGATACCTTCCTGCACTGTGAGGCCAACTCCGTCCTGCACCTGCCTTCCAACCTGGTTAGTCGTCTTCCATCACCGCCCGTAACACTAACAGCTTTACAGCATGAACAAACTATGTTAAACTCATCAGTATGTTTTTGAGTTGAGAAGCAGTCTGCACACTGACAGTGACATGTACTCGCTTTATTCTGTCAAAGGTTTTATTCTGTTGACCTTCATCAGGTGTGTCTCAACTAAGGTTTCGATTAAATCTTTCCTTCCTACTCTTACTTTCTGGTTCCTTCTCAGGTTAGAGAATGTTTGGTCCTACATGCCTGTCATTACGGCTTTATGGTGTGCAAAGAAAATTGTTGGAGGTTTTTTAAACCTTACAATGGGCGTTTGTCAAGCTGTTTATTGTGTTTGAATAGAACTTGGGCCCAAACAAATGCTCACTCAGGACAATTAGCTTGTACAGAGAAACTTTATACATCTTGGTCAAAAACATCCTCCAAAGAACTGCAGTTACATGATGTTTAATGCAGATTTAAACAGCTGGCTGCTCTTATTTGGTCAGATTCAAAGTGGCCAACTGGAGGCGCTTCATTCCCTGCTCTCCAGCTACTACTTCCTGTATGCTAATGTGCACCACGGTCTCTTGCACCACCTCCTGGAGACCTACAGCTCCTGTGGTTAGTATGCATGATGATACTGTATGATAAATGTGAATTGATGCTTTTTAGATTCCATTTAATCCTTCACGTTTTCTTGCATGCAGGTTTACTCAGCAAACCTGTCCTTATTAAATTATCTCTAAGCAAAACATCCTAACGTTTGTATCCTGTGTTATTTTGCCTTTCTTGTAGATGACAAGATTAAATCTGCACCCACGTGTAAGTGCTTAAAAATACAAAACTCACAAATTCCTGCTGTGTGTTTTATTCCATCTTCATACAAGTTTCTCTCTGTAATCTCAGCTGGCTTCCAGGCTCGTCCAGAAGACTGCCGGACTTTCCTGCTGCATCACGCCACCCTGCTCTCGTCCTGGCCAGCTCTTTTCATTCAACAAGCCCTCAACGAGCCTCCTGAGACCTCTGCTCACACCTGGGCGCAAGGCCTGGTGGGAAAAGGAGGGGTCCGGGTAGTTGAGTGGCTAAACAATGACCATCAGACTCTTCAGGAGAACAGGTAAGCAGGTTGTCTGTGTGTAAGAAGTGATTTTTGTACGTTTAGTGGGTACTGTCCTGTTTCTCTCTTTTTAGCCTTGTTTGTTTAGTGTTTAATTCAATATCCGATATAAAGGGATGTGACAATGGTTGTGTTTCATCGCAGCGAGCTGGTGTCGACCTTCTCCTCCGAACCGACATGTTTGGTTTTGAGCTCGGATGGAGAGCTGATGGTGGTTGGTACTGCGCAGGGAATGCTGCATTTCATCAACACACAGACCGGTCAGGTATGAACACATTTTACAGTGGAAATATCTTATAGTGATGGTTTGTATTCACCTGACCCTGACCGATTTTAGACTCCCGTTTACTCATTATTAATTAAAAATGTTACACATGCTGAGAAAAAAGCGTCACAAATGTCTAATGTCTTTCTCTCCCGGCTGTGAACAGGAAGTGAAGTCGCTGGTGAGCAGCTGTGATGGCATCTCAAGCTGTGTCATTCTTAAAGATGGACGTCTTGCTACCACCTCCTTTGACGGACGAATAGAGATCTGGGACATCATGAATGGCTGCAGGTGAGAGGAGGGTTGGAAGGAAACCCCTTTCTTTAGATTTAGCACTTTAGGCTGGTGATGTTCGACTTAACGGACTCGTGTTTCTTCTCCTTGCAGGACCGCTCTTGTTGATGCCCACACTAATGTGATAACAGCAAGTGCTATTTCTGCAGACAGGAACCACCTTGCAACTGTGTCTCTGGACTTCACGCTGAAAGTTAGTCTTGAACAAATCACTAACTTGTTTTCTGGTGTTTGTGTTTCTTTAATTCTCAGTATCTTGCTCCATTTATTCTGTATGATTTTAAATAGCTTTTTTTTTTCTTTTTTTTTGCAGCTAATGTCTATTATAGAATTTACTGCTATTGAATTATGATGTTATTTATTATTAAACTTACACGTCACTTTTCAGGTGTGGTCCTCTGCTAAAGGTCATGAGGTAGCGGCCCTGCTCAGCTCCAGCCCTTTGAACTGTGTGACCTTTGACCCTGAGGGTCACCTGCTGGTTGCTGGTTGCTGGAATGGTAAAGTGACCGTGTGGAACTGGCTCCAGAATAAAACCCTAACGGTGAGTTATCATGATAATGCTCGCCCTTTCAGAGTTATAATTTTGAAACTGTAAAGACAGATATCAAGATTATGGGATTGACACTTTAAAGGGAAATGTATAAAGCATTTTGTGGCTGCAGAGAGCTGCACATCTAAATCTAGAAGGAAAAGCGGATGTGGAGTTAGAAAGAAGTGATCTTACTGATCCTCTGCAGCCAGCGCCTCGTCTCTGCTGGAGCTGCTACTAGCATAACACACCCGAATCTCCCACCGTTGGCTTGGTGGTTGAGCTGTATTGTGGGTAATGCGGCGAATTTCGCTGTGGGTAAATAATCACAAATTTTAAATACAACCACTATTCCTCTCCTGTCTGTTCCCTCAGTCCCTGTCTGGTCACCAGCGCTCGGTGCGCAGTCTCTCCTTCTCTCCGTCCTCCTCCTCCATGCTGTGCTCTGGCTCTGTGTCTGGAGAGGTCAGGGTGTGGTCGGTGCCCACCTCCACCTGTGTGGGATGTTTCCAGGCTCACTATGGAGCCGCAGAGGCCCTCACCTTCCTGGATGAAGGGAGCATGCTGCTGAGCGCTGGCTCCGATCACACGGTGAGTCATCACTTCCTGGATAATAATAATATAATTACTTCACTACTTTACTGACTTAATAAGACAGTTTAATCAAGACCAGACAGCTAAACATTTGTACACATTTGTAAGACCAACTTATGTGTTCTCCTAGCTACACAAATGCTAGAAAAAGAAAAAACGTTTTTCTTTGTTGCTGAACATTGAGACTCGGCCATTTTTGTTTTTGAAATTGAAATGATTAACCTCTTTTATCTTCCTGTCTTTCTGTCCTTCTGTAAAACAGCTCCAGCTCTGGTCAGGGGGACTCGGACGCTCAGTCACTGCATTAAAAAGTGACCAAGTAAGCTCCTTATTTATGTTTCCTTGCTCATCTTCATTCATTTCATTTAGAGCACGTTGTTTTTTTTTACAAATATCGCACAATTTTCTTCCAAACTTGATCCTCTCATGTGGTCTTTTAGTGCGAGTTGGAGCCTCCACTGAAGAAACAGAAGTGTGTATCCGCTGAGCCGGCTGCTCTGTGTGTGGCTGTTAATGGAGACTACGCTGCTGTGGGATACCATGGCGACGGCATCAAACTCTTCAGTCTTGACTCAGGTCCCCTAAAATTTAATGTTCTAGGAATGTAAAAAAATATATATATTATTGTTTTGCTATATTGAATCACTGGAAGACACCAATCTGACATAACAAATGCACACATGCAGATGACGCCGGAAAGACAGATGTGGAGGGTTTCAAGGTTTTTGTCTCCGTAGATGCAGTCACAAAAGTGTTCTGCAACTTTAAACTTTCACCAGGACCAAAACTTTACAGAAAAAGCAGCCTTGATTCGAGCTAGACTGTCACGTCTTTTGAGTTTTTGCAGCTTTTTTTTCACATTTTATGACTTTTATCTGCTACTCTTATTTTCTGTCTATATTTTACGTCATGCTTGTGTATTGTATTATGTAATACTTTAAGACGTCTGCTCTGTGCTTTATGAAGAAACCTTCTTGCCCAAAGATAAAAATTATAGTTTAAAATTGGGCTTTTCTGGGTTTTTACCAATGAAACAACAAGGATTTAAAACACAAGATGGTTAAATAGCCAGCTTGATGGCTCACAGCAGACCACATATGAAAAACTGCCACACCAACAGTAACACTACCACACAAACTCATAGTTAGTAGAGCTCAGGAGCCTGACTAGCCACTAAACTAAAAAACAATATATCATTGAAATCAGTCAGGTAAGTAATAAAAAGTCAACCATGAGTGATGCCTCTAAAACAAGGCTAGTAATACAGTCAATTTATCAAGGATATAAATCTGATAGAGAAGTAGCAAAGCCATAAAATAGTGATGTAGATGATACTGAATAACAAACACACTGTATATATTGTAGTGTAAGTGTATTTCTTTCCTAACCCTTCTGTCTCCCTCCGTTCTGTATGGATAATAAGATGACCATATTGAGTGACCGTAACTGTCCTGCTTTTGATCGTAGGTGAGAAGGTTTGGGCCTCCAGGAACCTGGATGTGTCCGTGCTGTGCCTGCTGTGGGTCGTTGTGGATGCAGAGCAGACCGAGCCCGAGCTGCTGGTGTCCGGAGGGAGTGACAAACATCTGAGGGTCTGGAAGAGAGAAGAAGGAGAGGCGGGAATGCTGGGAGGCCTGAAATTGTTGGGAATGTTTGGTGGGCAACCAGGCACCATCCTGGCATTGGCACAAAACTCCACATACCTGGCTACAGCCTCAGGTAAGTGTTGTGGACGGGACCCAAAGTCCTTAAACATCAGAGAAAGAAATGTTGTAATTGTAAGTCTCCCCTTCTTAAAACATCACACTGTCTGCTATTTAATTCTCCCTTCTGGATTTCCCTTTGAATTAGATAACTTCACCATTGTTCTGTGGTTGCTGAGCGATATGGCCCTCGACCCCCGCGTTGAGCCTCATGCATTTCTGAGGGGCCACAATGGAGGAGTCACCTGTCTGGCTTTCAGCCCTGATGGTGGGCGGCTGCTGTCCGGTGGAAAAGATCAGGTACATGTGTTTGTGCTGTAGTGTAACAATATCCGAGGTTAGTTTTTGATCCCAACACTGTCTATTAACACGATTATGAAACACGTGCGGCACATGAAGTGTACAAGGCCATTGTTGGCAATGTTGCAAATCAATTGGCAGCACTTCTTTGGGACAATATTGGATTTTATGATTTTTGCATCAATGTAATGACGTTCCTTGGGATTAGCCAACAACCGTCGTTCCCGCCGGGGTATTTAATTCATTAGCTGTGTCTTAATTAATGTTTAGTTGTTGTTTATTAGAAGTACCTAGCTGAAACTAATGCTGCAACAAATCCTCCCTCCGTGAATGTTCTACTGTTCAGTTGTTAATTACACTGTTTTAGAGACGTGCTGATTCTGTAAGCTGCAGTTTGTGGTGAGAGGTGCTGCTGTTGTTTCGGATTGCTCAGTAGAACCCAGTACTGTCTGTGTTTCAGGCCCTGATGGTGTGGGACGTGAGTGTGTCTCCTGCTGTTCTCTTCAAGTCGCTCCCTCACTCTCACAAAGACTGGATCACCAGCTGTGTTTGGACTCCAGACTGCGTGGTAAAGTCACAGAGTTATTACCCGAGAGAGTCGTATGACCGCTCTGTTATTTACAACACTCTTGTGTTTCCATAAACGTGTCTTCATCAGCCTGTTCCTGTTTCTGTTCCAGATTAGCTCTTCAAACGACGGGAGGCTTTGTTTATGGGACCTGCAGGCGGGCCAACGTCTCCGAGAAATCTCCTGGAGGAATCCTCTCACATCCGTCTGCTGTCTGGTGCGCAAATTAAACATCTTTCTAGAAAACACAGAATGTATTGTTTACTTCTCTGCTGAACAACCTCTCACTGACTTGGTGTTTGGTGTTTCTGCGTGCAGGGACAGTATGTGGTGGCCGGCTGTGCAGAGGGAGCGCTACATGTTTGGACCTGGGAAACCAGCACAGAAATCTGCCACATTGCTGCACACAAGCAACGTATACACCACTGCTCTCTCCTACCAAATACAGGTACATACAGGTGTGCACGCGCACACATTCACTTTTTATTTCATATTGTACAAAGTAACGAGTCTCTTTTTGATATTAATACTTTGAACTCCTGCTTTGATTTTAAGACAAGAACAAAGAAGTGAAGCCAGAAGAAATGAGTGTTTTTACTGCGTCTGATGATGGCACAGTGCAGCTCTGGAAACCACTACAGGTCTGTCAGCAAAAATAAAATGGAAAAGTGGTTTTAAGAGAGTCCCCCCCCCCCCCATTTTATTAAATATTTCAGTCATATTAATGTACATTATATATAAAGGACTTCCTTAAAGTTCTTGACCAAAATTAAAGACATCTTATCTTTCTGTTTTTGTCTCCTCTCTTACATTCGGTATCTTCACGTACAGGTGGAGCACTTCAGCACCTTACAGGGTCACAGCGGTGCAATATGTGGAGTTGTTGGCAAAGAAGGAATCCCAGAATTCCTCTCTGTTTCTGACGACTGCTCATTGCGCTGCTGGACGTGGACAAAAGGTAATACTTTCTATTCTGCCTTTTATATAATACCTTTTAAGAAAGAAGACGTGTGGAACCTCTATGAGTGTGCATTCATCAACTGCATGGTGCCAAAACAAGATTATTGATGACATATACATATAACAAGAAGTAGACAAGCTGTGTAGCCTCAATCACTCTAACCCTATTTAGAATGATTTTAGTTTCCTTAATTTTAAGCTTATACTTTCTGATAATGCTGTATATGGCAAGGCAAGTTTATTTATATAGCACCTTTCATACACGGATGCAATTCAAAGTGCTGTACAGAGAAAAGGACAAAAAGAAAAAGCAATAGTTAAAACTATATAATCATAATTCAAACAA